>JMFS01047704.1:0-27061 GCA_000699545.1 Podiceps cristatus
GTTACCATTTGGGGTTAAACCACGACACCAGTACATTTTTGTTTGATGGTGGTGGAAATGCCTGCTGGGACCAGCTTTGGCAAAGGAAACGTGACGTATTTCCCTGTATCGCAAATATACCATCTACTCGCTGTGACAGTGTAGCCAAAGTAGACTGCGGTACCTGCTCTTCCCTTGGAAAGCAAAAAATAATTGTTTAATTGACTTTGCTGAGAATAAGATCAGACTTAGCTTCTGTAAATCACCGCTTAGGACTGCCAGTTTCCTGTGATATACCTCCTGTGATTCCTCCGTGAGCCTGACCACGTCCCTGCGGTACAGATACCTGCTGGCTGTGCAGAGAGCTGTCGCCTGCGGGTCCCACTGCCTGCCGCGGCAACGCTCAGCGCAGGCCTCCCCTGGGGAGAGCAGCAGGACGCACTGCCGAGTCGCTTTCTCCTGATGTGCAAAACATAGGGAAGGGAGAGTAATCCAAATCGGAGGAGCGGCTGGGATGTCCTGTTCTCTGTCATGAAACGAGGAGCAAGTAGCGACCAGGCAGTGTCCAACTTCTGCAAAGCCAATTGATGATGTTCTACCTCTAAATCAGCCTGGTTTGCAAGGTACCACCTAGTTCTTATAAAAATATCTGCATTTAACTGGAACAACGTGAACATCGTGGTGTATCACAGCTATTACCTCAAGCCTAGTGAGCAACAATTTAGTGATGAAAGTAATGTAGATTAAATAAGATCTCATTTGTAAAATTTCATTTAAATATCTTCAAAAGAAATCAAGCATCCATATGTTTTTGGGGTCTCTGTTTTTTAATGAAATTGGCAAGTCACATCTGTGTTTTGTTAAGTGCCATGACTTTGCTATCAGACAGCGGCTTCTGTCATCTCAGCAAATGTCTCGGGTAGAGGAGTGGAGTAAATCTGTAGCAAAACTAAGTGGCATATTTGTGTTTACAATTGGAGCTTGCTATGAGGTTTTATGAACCACCTCAGGAGTAGCAGCTGCAGCTTCTTTGGGAGGATATTTGCTCTGATATTAAGGGGATGGCAAGTTGAGGAGAACAATGAGCTCATATTTGGCTAGGATTTACCAGGCTCTATTACAGACAGTATGATGTATATTAAATAGACCCAACTTGCTGATATAATTTTCTTCCTCTAGTAATAGAAAGGAGACCATTTAATGCCTGTATTTATGGTCATTGCTCCATCCTCCTACAGCATGTGGAAGAAAAGCAGCTCTTATAATACACGCACGTGTTAAGGATCTTATTTAAATTCTTCCACTGGTTGCAGTGGAATAGGCTCTTGGTGAAGCTGCTGTGGCTCATCTTTGCTGCTTTTCGTTATTGCACAAATCTAAGACATCTGCATATATTCTGGGTTAACTACAGCCGGAGCGGTACCGTGTCCTGGTAGGCACATAAAGCCCATGGAAGCTCCGGTGAGGATGTCCCTACAAAAAAAGGACCATTTCTCAGCAGCAGAAACTGAAATTCTGCTTCATCAATTTCTTGCCCAATCCTAACAGTAAAACAAGGCCTTGAGAATTTTAAATCTCTCTGTTGTGACATGTCTGAAGTTGAGTAGCCTGTTTCTCTGGGAGGTGGTAGAGTCTGAGGCCCTTTAAATGCCACTGCGTTGCCATTTTATTTATTATTCATTCAGTGAATATATCAAATAGCTACAGGCATCCATCTGTCATTTTGAGGACTGTCCCATCAATTTGAACACGCAGCTGCACAAAGGGGTGGCCTCTCAATATAGTCACCTCCATCCCTGGCCTCCTCAGCAGACTGGAAAATAAAAATAAAGGCTGATGTATGAGTTGTACACACGAGCGGCTGTTTAGTTCTTTTCTCTGGATTTCATGATGATGTTTTACCCTGTCCTTTCTCTAATGGAGGTGAGAAACAAGTGATAAGTGTCTCCCAGGGCATTCAGTGAAACAAAGCTTTCGATGGATCCATACATGTTTTATAACCTTTGAACTCTCCGTGCTCTGCGGCCTGTGCCCCAGCGCCTTTGTGCGTGGTGCCCAAGGGTTGCTAGTTTGGGCACACGACCTGACCTCGGGGCTGTCGTCAGAGCCCGCGTTCAGTTTTTGAGTCTGGAAAGGAGTGAAGTGGCCAGACTTTTCCAGTGTTATTCAGAAGCTGCATAAGCTGTATTTTTTTTTCTTTTTTTCCCCACAAATTAGTGAAAAACACCTTGGCTGGTTTCTGTCTCAGACAATTGTTTAGTTAACCTGGGAGATTTCAATCTATTTGCATTTTTTTTCCTCACATCATTTTATCATAGCAATGCTCTTAACTGAGGCTCTCAAGTTTGTTTTTTTTTGCATTTGAAATGAGCAGAGTTCAGGGGAGAAGCCTTTAGTGTCACATCTGTGCAATCTGTTCAGGATATATTTTTGCTCAGGGCTTGAGATACAGAGTCAAAGGTACAGTCCTTTCAGTCCAGCTCCCTCCCTCCCTCCTGCTCATATGTGATGCAAGTGCAGATGAGAACTTCACTGAAATCTGCCAGCAATTAAAATCTTCCTTCAAGTTCTCAAGTAATTCGTCCAGATTTCAGTTTCGTTGAGCTTGTTCTAGGGCACTGGAGAAATGCATGAGCTGCAGACAAGGATACAGTTTAATGTGCTTTTTAAGTGCATATTCACTGTTAAAATTGACTTTGTCATTCTCCTTGCCTTTCTAATCTTTGCCTAAAGAAATAGGTTTGCAAATACATACAGTCTAACTGATATCTCTGTTTAAATCTGAAAACCTATTCTAGGGAGAGTCTTTTCCAGTTGCTTGGTCCTGTTACCCAGAATCACGTCTCTATAAGAGTACCCTATTATTTATGACAACAAGCAGGATGATGATCAGCATAAAACCATAGAACCAATACAAATGCCTCTTACCAATGTATGCTGGATGTATCCCGAGGCATTAAAGAAGTCAAGTGGATCAGGGAGTAGCTACTACTTTGCAGACATCTGGTAAAAGCAAAGATTGATTCTGAATGTCCCCCAGCAATCAAGTAGTGCTGTAGATAAAGAAATAACTTGTATTGTGAAAACATCTGCTAATTTTTATGTTCACTGGGGAATATACACTACAAAAAAATGTTGCCCCCTCATTTACAGTTACCTGGATTGCTTTTTAATTAGGGCTAGATGGTCCAAGATGGATAATGGCAAAATTGTTTCAAATTGACACAGATGTAAAAAATATTCAGCGAATTTTATTTCTTATGAGAACCAGTGTGAAACGTCTGACTCTGCTTCCCGATGGCAGCCCACAGAGGGTCTGTAACTCATTCTGCCCTTCCTCGTGCAGTTCTGCTTTGCTTGGGAACCGCCTGTTTCTGCAGCGTTAGGGATCTCTGGTGTGGCTGGGTCAGGCTGCGTTAGCACAGGCAAAGCCCCCGAATCTCCTGCTGTTCTCATCTTCAGAGGAAGATGAGGGAGAAGATTTTAGCAATACACGGATGGTACAGGACATGGAAATTTTCAAAGAAATGGCTCTGCAGTGGTTGGAGCCCTGGCCTCAAGCATTAAGAAATGTTGACTATGGAGGGGTGGGGGAACGTGCTCCCCTCTTTCCCAAAATTCACCATTCTTCCTTAGGCACCTCCTCTGTAAGCTCTGTGCTGTGGCTTCTCCTAAACTTCATTGTGCAGCAGAATACAAGTTATGCTGCTTCTCTTTGGTATGAAATACAAATGTAGAACAACTCGGTCCTGACTGTGTCTTCACTGGAGGCTGGTGCACCTGGGGCTCGTTGTACCTGCTGAGGAACTAAGCTGCTTCAGCTGCTGAGGAGCTGGCTCTGCCCGCTCTGCCATTTCTGCCTTGTTCTCCGGGGCAAAGAGAACATGGAGCCCACCGTTTCTTGTGGTGCTTTTGGTGGGCCTACTCAGCATGAAAATATCGCCTACTTTTGTTGGAGGCTGTGCTTTGTCTTCGCAGAGGGTACAGGAAGGCATCCAGAGGGAGCAAAAAGGTTAAGGTTTGTACTGCTGGGTAGTGGGACCTTCTATGAATAGCAATGTGTTTGCAAAAGATTTGAGATTTTCAGTGGGGAACTGCTTTTTTGTTTCAAATGGAAGTCAGCTTTCAGCTAATATAGATTTATCCACTTTGGGATACAAAATCCTGCTTTCTGCCCTGTGCTATTTTTCCTGAATGCCACAGGAGGCTTTATTTTTCCCTGACAGCTAGCTAAAGGGCACGTTTATTTGACAACTCCTTCATCAGTGAAAAAGTAGAAAAGACATTAATCTAAGGCTATACGCAGCATAGTAGTACCAAGGAGCTCAACTGGGTACTTCAGAAAGCTGTAGTGAACGCTTCTTGCAGTGCTGTGGGGTTAACAGGGAAATCAAACTTTTGTAAGTCAGTTCTAATCTGTGTATGGAGAAAAGCGCTTTTCAGGAATAAATCCGGTGTAAGTGGTAGGGGATGGGGGCAGGGGAAGGTAGGTAGAAGGGGAGTGGCAAAACCCCAGATGCAAAAGAAGTGTGAGAAGTCAGGGGTGTTCTTGGATCATGCAAAGTTAACTCTAACTGCTGGGAGCTAGCCCTGCCCCCAGGATGCAGTCTGATTAGCTTAGCCTGGATTTTAGAATTATTTATATTGTAGCATCCTGTAGAGGCCTGGTTCAGGGTATTACGCACACACGATTCAAAGGCAGTTCTTGCACTGAGTATCTTTGCAGGGAAGGGAGACTATGCTGGTATTTCTTATGCATGCGATTAGTTATTGGCCCCATGGGACGTTGTACGAATGTACGGTAAGATGTGTGCCTCGGAGGGACAGCAGTCCTCAAGCAAGCAAAATACATATGTACCTGCTGTAGTTAAACAGGTGTACGGCTCCTGGAAGTCAATAAGACTATTTATATGTCTAAGCGTAGGCATGTGGCTTACACTACTATGAAGCAGGAAAACAAGCAATGAGAAAGGAAGGGGAGAGAGCAGAGGATTGTGAACTTCTTGTGTACACTAGCTCAGCGCACAGCCCTGAGTACCAGGAATGACATCCCGGCTCCTCTGCGGGTTCTGTAGTTCTGTTACTGACTGCAGTTGAGTCAAGGTTTCCCAAGTCTTTGTTTCCTTTCATAGCCTTTTATGATGATCCTGAGCAACTGAAAAGGTTTGGGCTTCTATCGAGAAATCCTTTTCAGGCATTGACTTTTCTTGACAGTTTTAAATGTCAGTCTGTTCTTAGCTGGTGGATTAGTGAGGCTTATTATAGACTATGTTAATTTGGTCTGTATATGTAGATCTGAATTTATAAGTAGCATGGAAACATGTGTTAACAGTTTTATATAATGACAGGTAAAACATTAGTCAGTGTTTCAGCTGTTGATGAGAAGAGTCTTGAAAGCTCATCTGCAAATTCTTTCCTGGGCAGGCAGAGCTCTCCTGCTTCACCAGGTGATCAAGAAAGGCCTTTCCTTGTGGACAGAGGAAAGGAACTTTCTTGGGTAAATTGACGACACAGCCAGTGGGCATTCTGTGTGTAATGTTGACAAGTCCCACCTAAGATGAGACCAGTCTAATTTGATTTCCATTAAAATGAAGTGTTTGAGGTTTTATTAATTCTTGTTTGCACCCAAGGCTGATGTTACTCACCAATAGAAACTGCTTTAGTATTTAAAAAAACCCCCACCAAACCACAATACAACCCAGTCCCCAGACTTAAATTACATGGGATACTGGAAATGAACCTTGAGAAAGAGAAATCTGTGTTAGTTGTGGGGGAAAAAGGGAGGCAAACTGATAAATCCTTTGGTGACATATTTTTTTCAAAAAAATTTGATTCCTTTCTCGGATTTATTTTTACACTAGGAAGAAACTGTGCCTTTTACACATGATGAGCTTGTATTGTTCTTTGTAAGACAGTATTTCTGGTACTCACAAGGAAGTCTAAACAGAAAATGTGAGTTAGTAGTTTCTGAAAGTTGAAGTGGAACAGTCCCTTTTAATAGATTAAGTGGAATCTTTACAATTGGAATGCTTATTTGCAATATGCATGAGGTGGAAACTGTATCTTAATTCATATTTCTATTTTTGCATTGTGTATTTATCTTGTAAGAAAACTTGGGTACAAATAAATACATATTCATTTTGGAAAATAAAAAGGCTGTCAGGCAGGTAAACGAGGTGCTGGGGCCTCTCTTGTTTGCACATCATGGGGAACAGTAAAGTTTCACGTTGTTAGGCGAGTGCAATAAAGAGCTGCAAATCTATTGCTGATGGAGGAGCCAGAGAAGAATCCAGATTTTAATCCTGTGACTTTGAGATAACAGGAGTGAAATGCAGAAATGTTTGTTTAACTTTGAATTCATGAAGAGAACAAATCTGAGTAATGCAGTGTATGTGAAGGTTGGGGGGAGGGGTTCATAGTCACATTGAGAATGATGTTCTTCCTTGCAGGCTGGGAATTAAAGGCAAAATATTCACACGCGGAGGCTCTGTTTTGTATGGGATAGGAAGCTGAAATCTGCGCTGCTTTGTGTGCAACAGTGCTAAGGAATGAGTCATTTTGGTGTAGCACCCATCAGCTTATTCCAATAAGGCATGTTATTACCTTTTAAAGTCACCCCCTCTGCTTCGCTTGAGATTCCAACATTGTTTTTTCTGCTGCTCTAGGGATTCATGTTAGAGTTTTAAAGAAAAAATCCACAAAAAAGAAGAAACCCAATAACGGTTATTAATTTAGACGCTGCCCTGCACCTTGCAGTAGTTATTAACAAAAAGTTCTGGAAGCCAGTTTCTTGTTTTCTTCATAGCCCGTTGTAAAAGGGTGGTACTTGTGGGTGGGGTGAGGAGATTGTTTTTAAGAAAAGACTTGTGTTATTTCTGTAACTTTGGCTTCACATTAGGGTGGCATCTTTGTGTTAAACACCTATGGCTTGCCTTTACAAGATAAAAGGATGTACTGGGGAAAAAATGACATTTTAACGTACTGTAGGATCAAGTGTTTCTGTGGCCTCTGTGCTGGTGGCAGGGGAGGCAGAGCCAGGTGTCCTTGCAGAGGCAGTGGGTGATGCTGGTTCCCCAGGGTCGCATGGGGCTCTGCACGGGGTGACTGTACCTTGTCCTTTTTTGTTGAGGACAGGTAGCGGAGGTGGCAAAGCAGCTATACCCAGCCTCCTCTGGTGGGATGCCCCATGGCTCCATTAGTGTGGTCGTGTGCTGGAAATGGTTCTCCACAGGTCAGCGCGATGGAGGAAGCAATCTTGGGTGCACCAATGTTGAGCAGGAGTTTGACTAACTCAGATGTGCTCTTTCAAATATGATCATTGTCTCAAAGCAGTGAACAGGTCTAGAGTTCAGTGGTGCTGCCTTACACCCTCTTAAATGGAGTTTCCAGTGTGCATTACTCCTGGTGTCAGGGGTGTACTGATGACAGTATCTGGTTGTGGGTTCAGTCGCTGTTGCCTTCACCAATGCGGACAATGACATCCTCCATTTCTACTGAGATTGACTTGACCAAACTTTATCGTGCTTAGTATATCTGATGGTATGCAGTTTGCTTTGATGTTTCTTTTTATGACAGTCACTTTTTTCCAAAGAAACAGTGTTACTCTAGCGCTAATGATGCGTCCTTGTGTTTACACGGAATTAGTGGAGCACCACATTAAATGCAAACCTTTAAAAAACACCTTTGTATTCACCACTTAGTGTACAAATGAACCTGGGGTTGTGTGATGCAATGTCGTGAGATGCATCACAAAACATCAATAGTCTATGAAGTGAGTAGATGAGCTAGAAAAATAGCAGCTGAATTTAAGCTGCTAAATTAGTTTAGTTGGGGGAGACTGTAAAGCATTTTTCATAGACTGAAATGAATTGCTGTAGGTTGTGATGCCCATGACCTTTAGATCTTTTTGACAGTAAAGCATAACCTGTTCTCACAAGGAGAAAATCCCCATCACAAAAGGAGTCCTCTTACATTATTCAGTCCATTGGGGTGTGTGGGTAAGTCATTTTATTTGGAAACGTTCGTATGATTTCATCATGAGGATGCCCTCTGCTTTAATTCAATCTCCCTGACCTAAGTTCAAACCCATCACACATTGTAGCAACTGCAAATAATTCCTTTGTAAAGACTGTCAGAAGTGAAATGAGGTTAAGTCAAAACCCCGGAGCTCTGCAGAATGCATGACTACTGCATATGAAGGAGTGATTGGCAATTCCTGGCCGGAAGTGTCAGTTTTAAATTGTCCTTGGAAGAGTTGTCATCCTCAATCAAAGGTTCAGCTCAATGACAAGGAAATTAGGGAAGTGCCTGTAAGAGCTCGTCTCAACTTGAAAATGCTCAACAAGAAGATCAAAGTTCAAGAAGACATTTTAAGAAATGCTAGAAATCTTACTTTCCACACAAATGTTAATGGCTAATACTACAAGCTACTTCCACACTGATTTTTATCTTCTGACTTAGCCTTACTAGGTCAAATTTAAGAAATATTCAGGGACTGGGTATGTAGGTTACAAGTAGGATTTTCAAAGCATAGGAAAGGATAAACAGGTATCTGTCTAGCCACCAGTAGGACTTGAGTCTTCAGCCTGACTGCATTTCAGGGCTTGTCAGAAGAAAGCTTGTACCTCTGAGATGCCAAAATACTTGTGAAGGTAAAGGTCAGTCATCTCTGAGCCCGTAGAGTTGTCTTGTAAAAGCCTCTTTGCTTTTGGGTTGGTGGTTTTTAGGATGAGGTGCATTCAATGCTTTTTTGGAATGTAGATCTTATTCTGAATTAGAATTTTGAAACTTGATGGGTTAAAATAAGGTATCGTTACATTAATAAACACGCAGTCAGTATGGAGGAGTTGTGTGCTCCGAGTGAAGGCCTTAACTGGGATTTGCATAGGTGGTGGTCTCACTCCTCTGAGCAGACTCACAACTGATGAGTTTACATTAAATGTGGCTTCTTCCTGGCTTTTAGTCAAAGGTCGATGTTTAAAAATCTAAATCCTGCCTGTATTAGGAAGGGGGTGAAAGTGCATCAGTGTAATTATAGCACTTTAGTTACACCTGTGCTGGCTTTAGGAAGTTGCTACCTTTCTTGCCTTGTTTTTGCTAAAATTAATCTCCCACCTTATCTCCAGAAGAGCAGGAAAAGACACCAGCCACAATGAGTTATCAGTGAGCTGAATTTCAGCAGCCACTAACACATGGGGCCAATGGGAAAAAAAAAAACCAACAAAAACACACACACATGCACAAAAAAAACAAACCAACAAACCAACCCAACTATAGTCTTTTTAAAACTACAGTATAAAGAAACCATTTATAGAGATCAAGTTTATTAATGTATTAGCTCTGAAAACTTTACTCTTCAAAAGAAAGGGGAAACTAAGGGGCAGGAAATACTAAGATGGACTCTCTCTCTCTTTCTCCCTGATTTTGAATAATAAGGCAGAAAATCCAGAGAAAAATCAGAAAAGTCTTTACCATAGTTTTTCTGCAAATGTGTAGAATAACTAGAAATGTCTCTTTGTCCAGTATATTCTGCTACTTTTATGAGCTTCTCTGCAACGTATCTTTCAAAGTTAAATTTAACTTAACACCTTTCTCAGTGACCATTAATTCAGTTTGTAAGAGAGTCTGGAAACCTTTGATATTGATACTGTGTTGCTGCAATTACTGCCCATGGTCCTGAGGCCATACTAAAATAAAAAGGCCTTCATACTCTGCTTTTAAGTCAATCCCTTAGAGGCTCAATCAGTTTGATTTCTGAAACCTGTGTTTGGCAGCGAAGCTGATTAAATTCTGCTGGTATCAAGGCTGTGCACAGTGGGTTCAAAACTTAGGTGCAATGTCATGTTCTCATAGTAGAGGTTATTATACCAAATGCTGATGTTTTAAAATTCAGGTTTAAAAAAAAAAAAAAGTCTTCAAAGGGTATGAAAAGATACCTGTGAAGCTGGGCAGCAAATGAGCTCAGAAACAGTAGATCAAGAGCAATGGGACACAGACGCTTTGGTCGTGTTACTTTAAGCATGTTTCTTGCAGTAGTAAGAGAGGTTGCAGCTAGGAAAATGATCCAAGCAGCAAGGGGACATCAAGTTGAGGCAGAGAGAGAATGCATTAGCAAATTAACGCCTGCACTTTGATGCAAATTTCTGTTGTTTTTTGCAGTATAAGGAAGCACAGTAAATTGCCCCAGGGCTAATTCCTTGTAATTAAAACCCAAGGAAAGTATTGGTGACTGCCCTGTAGGTTACCAGTGCCCAATGCTTAGAGTCTAACGTTACATCCAGTTTTCAAGCTGAACGGTAGAAAAGGCTGCAGATCTTACTGATTCAGCACAAGTCTGTACCACTCTCATGGATCTCTGGCTTTGAGATTGTCTGCATTAGCTTTTAGATGACATTTTCAGGCTTGTAAAGGATGCAGCTGAAGAATTTATCAGAGAAAACTGATTCCTCCATTTTCAGTGCCACAGAACTGCATGCTCCACCCTCCCATTACATCAGACAGCCTAGAAGTGTCCTAGATTACTGTTATTATTTTGGTTAGAAAAGAAACCCTCCGTTTTACCCTCAATTGCCCTTGTAAGTTATTCTAGGAAATGTCTGTCAAGTAATAGGAAACAACTTATTCTTGGAAATAAAAGGGACAGAACTTTTTAAAATAATTAATTCCTGGGTAATTGTAGCATATTTCTCCAGGCCTTGCAGCAGGGCGTTGAGCCAGACAAGAAAGAGCCGGGTAAACAGGAGGGAGGGATTTTATGACTTTGTTAGTTAGGGTAATGTTTGTGGAAAATGGTAAGCCCATAGTAAATTTACCCTAAAGGACTCTAACAGAGCCCTTCCTTAAGAGAGATTTTAATGATTCTTGGTAATTCCTGAGTCTTGAGAAAAACTTAGTCCAGTGAGTGATCATGGAACTTGGTAAACTTCATCTTTATGAGGGACTGCTCAGAAATGCAGCAGTCTTACTTGCCTTAAAACAGATATACTGAACTAATGCCCAAAGATGAGTTTGAGTGAATCAAGAGCAGCTCCGAGAACAAAGAGCACCGAGCTTGGGAACATCCAAGCCCAGGTTGGACGGGGCTGTGAGCAACCTGATCTGGGTAATGGTGTCCCTGCTCACTGCAGGGGGTTGGACTAGATGGGCTCTGGGGGTCCCTTCCAACCCAAAACATTCTGTGATTCTGTGATCTTTCCTGAGCATTGGCTGGTGTTAATCCTTGCACTTGTAACTGTATATATGGTTTCTGGTTTTCATTGACTTTCTAACAAGGCACTTCTTGGCAGAAACATTTTTATCACTAAAGGGATTTTAAACATATGTGAATGGCTATTTATAAAATAAATAGACGGCATTCTTAAAGGTAATCGCATACCTGAGGATATCTAGTTGTAAGCCTGTAAGTATTGCTGTCAGTAGGAAAGACAAAATGTTTTCATTAGAAAAATTCATCATTTGGTATTCAATATGCGTGTGAATAGAATTAATTCATATCTGCATTCATTTCTGCACTCAGATAACTGAAGAAAACATGAATAGGACAGGCTGTTAGAAAAGGTGGGGGAATTGCAGGTTATCACAATGGATTAACTGTCCCGGGTGACCAAAACCGTGAATGTAGCTGTGCAGTGCTGCGGGAGTAACTAAATCCCTTGCAATGGTTTCGCTGCCTAGGGCTGCCCTGATGAAAGGCTTTGCTTCTGTTCTTCTGCAGTGTAAAAGGGTGGCCAGATTTATCCAGAACGCTTGTGATTTCTCAACTCTGAGCTCTGTTATGAAAATTGTTGGTCCCCATTTAAGCCTACAGTTTATTTCCATGAAATTAGTGAAACAGTCTCAGTGACGCTACAGTTGAGAATATCTGAAATAGCTGGTGGATTCCTGAAACTCACGGGGGAAGGAATTTTCCTCCACTGGAGGAACTTTATTTAAGCAACTGTGGTTATTTGAATTTTCTTCTTGGGACTGGAAACAAATGCAACATTGTTCTTTTGGAGTGAAGGTGATGTAGATCCTAACTAAACAGCAGGCTAATGGGAAACAAACCTTAACCACATGACTGCACACAGCCGATGGGAGAAGCACCCTTGATTTCCCTGAATTAATCTGAGAGACGGAATAAAAGCGTATGAAGCATTATTCTAAGCATGAGAAAATGCATCAGTGAAATGATTTCATTATGGGAAAACAGACTTGCATTTCATGCTATTGCTTTACAGAAATGAAATGAAAAGGCAGTTCTTGTGTAGCGATGTATTTATTTTCTAAACAAACTGGATCCCCTTCCATCTCAGTCCTCTTGTAATTCTATCTCTTGCTGATGCAGGTTGACCTTTTGCTCCAAAATTTAAAATCAAAATGCAACTCATCTCTGTGGACACAGATATAGCCCAGAACGAATGATAAGGTACTTGGAAATAATAGTGTAGTTTAAGTGCAATTGTACATAAGAGAGATAAGGTCAAAGCAGCATCTAAATTCGGTTCTTGGTTCAGGGGAAGGCTGCACTTTTTCATGTGTCTGACAAATACAGCATTGGGAGTTGATTTTTCAGGTTGCCTTTTTTTTTTTTTTTTTTTTTTTTTCCCATTCTCCTAAGTAAAAAGATTTTAAAACAACATAAATAACTAAAGAGACCGCAAGGAAATTTTAAGTGGAACACAGTGTGTCTGGGTTTCTAAGGGCAGGCAACGAGAAGCCATGTTCACAAAGTGCCGCATGAAGTTTGTTCAGTAGGTGTCTACAATACATCTAACCCACCCCCCCCCCCAAGCTTTTTTGATTCCAAGTGATGACTCACACTGATGTCAGGGTTAAACAGATACAAAAATGCTTTCAAGCCTGTGGGGGCATGGGAGGGTTTTAGTGTCTCTTACTCATGTTTTTGACAACTCTGATAATTGCTTATACTTCTTTCATAACTTCATTTGTTGGTTTGGGCACAGCAATGCATGAACACTCTTGTTGATTAAGGACCACAACCATAGCCACTCAGCTTTAGGGATTTGGCTGATTTAATGTTTATGCACTTTTGAAATGGTAAGTATTGTATTCCACTCTAAATCTGGAACTCCTGTTCTTTGAATTCCATGCATCTCTGGATGTGTAAATGAAAAGATTGCTGCCCCTGAGCTGATTAGTGTCTTTCCATATGTTTTCTTTTCCCTGTAAGAACACACTGAATATTTTCTGCATCAAATATTTTAGTTTCATTTTTATTAAAGCAGGAGTACATAAGTAATCTTTGCTGAAACATAAATCTGAATCCTGGGCTTCTGCATTGCCTTATGTAAGTTGTACTTCAGCTGCCTTATATCCTTTCTACCACTCAGGCTAGACAGTATGGACAGATGAGCATCGTCGATGGCCATAATTATTTCTCTCTGGCTTTGCTGCCAGGGTGCGTTGGAGGAATGCGTAGGCTTGTGTCAGCAATGACATAGCAGATAGTGAGCCAAGGAATATAACAGACCTGCAACAAACTACTACTGAATGGACGTGGGAGGAACCTTTCAACCTCTGAAAAGTGTCTGAACTTTTTTATTTTGTGGGGTGTATTTTCTCTGTCCCCCTCCCCCCCGCCTTTCATTCCAGTAACAAATGTTAAAGCATTGTGGTGCATGTATGAATTTTTGGGGAGCTGTTTTTTCTAAACACAATTTCTAGGGGTTGACTAGTTGAATTTAATGTTTTCAAGCTGTAGGAGTTGACTGCTGGACTCTATGCAATTTGTTTTGATGCTATTTTCCTCGGTGTTTAATGCTTATTATTGAGTTGGCATATGGCCTGTCCAGCAAGAGAGCTGTGGTTCAGCTGTGTCCTCAGCTATTGCTAAGCTTCCTGTTCTGCTTGTCTTTCATGCTTTTCCTGTGGGTCATTCAGACTAACTCTGCAAATTAAACGTAGGGGATGTGCATCAAGTGCTTTGGATTAGCATAAAACCAGTTAGGACAAGCTGAGGAGTCTGGCAAGTGAAGATCCACACCTCTAGTGATATGTGTGCTTCCTCTGTTGTACTGCTGTCACTGGGCAATAGGAAATACCTCCTTGTTCAAACACGTAAAATGGGTTCTGGAGATCAAATACAAAAAGAAATTATAATGTCAGAGTGATTTATCTTTAACTCATAATTGATCTAAAGGTTCTGAGCTACATGAATAAAAAGCTTAGGGATAATGGGCAAAATCAGACCCATGCAAAGAATAACTAACCGTGGTCTTCTCCAGAAGCTATGGCCCTTAATGGGAGTAATTTACCTCTTGGCATGATGTTGAAAGAATCCTCAGTTGTGGTGAATTAAGATGTTTTCATGTCTGGTAGTGAAACAGAATGGTACTGGACCAATTGATAAAAGCTTCTTAGGTATAGCCTTCATTAAAATGATACTCAATTATTACTTTCTCTGGTTTTCATTAAGCTATTTAGCTTTTGGCTTAAAAATAATTAAATCTGGATTACACTTCTAAACTCAGGAGGGGAAAAAAATATAAAAGAAGGTATAGCAAAAGCAAATGCTTACTGTAAGCATTAAGTATTTCAGGTGCCATCAGGACTGGAGACATGTTTTTAAGGCATTTTATGAGCTCTTAATAGAACAAAGTCCCTCCTGTGAAGACGTACTTCTTTCCAGTGATACGTTTGCTTTAAATTTTACGGTGTGGTGTTGGTGGTTTTTTTGTTGGTGTTTTGTTTTGGTTTGTTTTTTTTGCTGTTTACCGTGTAGTTCAGAATTCTGTTGTTTATAAACTCGATCCTTAAAACAGCACATTTGCAGAAGTACCACATGAAAAATTTCACACTGAATTTGTCTCAGTGTGCTTTGTTCAAGTCGGTTACCAGTTATTTTCTGGACGATCTGCTTAGAGTGAAAGTGTTAGAACCATACTTCTTCAGAAGTACTATTTTAGGTTGTATAACAACGCAGATTTTGATTTGGTGTAACAATAGTTATGGAGTATGGTAAAGCAATTCTTAGCACTTGGTTAACATTTAAGATCATCTAAGCAAAGTAAAACCTTAAACTAATCCTTCTAAGGAATCCTGTGAGAATCGCCCGTGTGTGCATTTTGCAGTAACGCAGAATGAGAATACTGTGTGACTTGCCACGGGCTAGGCAGTGAGCGAGTGGTGAAGTGGGGATTAAAATCTGAAAGCTCCTGGCTCTCAAGCCTGCACTCAACCCACTAGATATCACCAACTCTTCTAATCAAACCTCTGAAACTACAATATCTTACCATCTGTTGTGCAAATTTCCTTAGGGAACTTCAAGACCATCTTTTATATTTCAAGCTCTCTGAAAACAGCATTTAAAAAAAAAAAAAAAGCTAAAAGTGAACCCAAAATGCATACAAGTCATGCAGTTATTCTTGCGGTGTGTTGGTTTGGGTGTTGGAATCGGCTCATTAGTGAGGAAGACAAAAGGTGTCTCCTACAGAACATTTCTAATTTACATCTGTTAGGCAAAATGTTTTTTTCATGATGAAAACAAAAGGAAAAAAACCAGCTTAATTATTTCCATCTTCCAATTGCCTCTGTCACACTCCTTTTGATTCAATGACTTGCCAGAATTTACCCATTGGCACAACAGTTATTTTTAGACATGTTGCTAGATTTCAAGTAAAGCTCACTGGTGCATACAAGTTATTCATTTAAGCATTGATTTGAAAATAATAATATATATCTCTCTAACAGTGTGTCAGGAAAGCATTAAACGTAGACAGCCTGGAAGCAGTAATTATAAGCAACATTTTATTGGAAGATCATTGAGGTTTGAATGACAACAGAAAATGCAAGCCACGAATAAAGAAAAGCAGGAATTACAGTGCCTGTTCTGCACTGGCTTGCAGAGGTTCCCTCAAAACACCAGCTTGCCCACAGCAGCAACACCCTTGGAGCTGTATGTTAGAAAGTACTTGCCGCATCTCCACTGCTCCTCTACAGCACTGTTGTCTCAAAGCCAGTCTGCGCCGCGGAAGCGGCTCATCTGCCGCGGTGAGGAGGGCATGTCTTACCCAGGGTGCTCATTACCAAGATACAGGCAGTCTCACTTCTCCCCTGATCTGGAGCCAGCCCTGCAAGCCGCCGATACTTAAAAGGAGCTGCCCGGATGCTTTAATATCCTTCCCTGTGCAGCATCAAATGATAGGTATTTGATTAACTCTTCACAGCTTTAGCACTGGCCCATGCTCCTGCGTGTTGTGATGCTCCTACACCTGTGCAATGGTGGTGTCTTCACATTTTGGATAAAGTTCTACATCCACCCCTGGTCATAAGTAACTTCACTTCCTGCACCTCACTTCCTCTAGCTTTCTCTTTGCTCATCACATCAGCTGTAAGCTGCTTAGCTATCTAACGCCTGGCAAGATGTGATTTTTATCCCATCTCATTTATCAGCTCTCGCATTTTCTGGAGATGCTGGCTTTCCCTTACTTCTTTTGAATTGTCCCTCGTGCATGAGAGATGCCTTTTAGCCTGCTTTTGAGTTGCTTCTCTCCTCCATCAGTCCCCTGCGTAGAGGCTGCGGGCTTGGCCCTCCTCTCAGCTGTACTCAGGCCGTATCTGCTGCCTGGTTGTGGGAAGTCTGCGGGAGCGACTGCAGAGGGAGATCTGATGGTGAGGTCACGTGCAACGTGTGACACCGGAGAGATCCGCGGCAGTAAACAAGAGATGCCCATTGCTTTTCTGATCCCTCCTTTTTCAGTTGATGTGCTTTACTTATGATACATTTTGGGGTACTATAAAATCTCCCGAGTGAGCAGTTCTGGGAGCACTGGAAGCTGTATGGCCTTATAACGTGGCACTGCATGAAGGTAGCCCACCGTGTTTCCCCGAGGGCAAGGACTGTAACCTGTCTTGGCTAGAAACCATGTGCTCAGTCTATCGAGTGTCTAGGACAAGAAGGACCTGCTCTGTGTTTGGAGCTTGAATGGCTTCTGCTTTACGCACGCAGATTACTATCTACGTGAGGTACCTACAGCTCTGCATTGCAACAATTTGTTAGTATTTTCCAGCTTTGTGGTGGCAAACCTACTCTGAATGTATGTGACACCTAAACATCACCCAGTCTTTGGGGACTGTCAGAGAGTGACTGTTTGCGTATTGTTTGGACAATGTGCTACATAATAAACAAACTAAGGAAGTTATTGATATTCAATAGAATCCACAAGGCAGGGCAGATGGATTTTTAAAGGGGATGGACTCTACATATGTGCATCTGTTTCTGCTGTCAGTAACTGTTTTATTTATGTCACATATCGAGTGGCCTCTGATAAAATATCTACTGACTGGCATTCAACTGTGGTTTGTTTTTTGTGTGGTGTGTGTGTTTTGTGGGGTTTTTTTGTGGGTTTTTTTGTTGTTGTGGTGTGTGTGGTTGTTTTTTTTTTGTCTGGAGTGGTGTATTTGTGTGAAAAGAAGCAAACCAAAACACTTTCCTAGACAACCAAAATCACTTGGAAGTCTGCCTTAATGATTCCACTGGGACCTAGTCCCTTAAAGCAAGGCTTTTCCTTGCTATTCTGTGTATTTCTCTCTCTCTCAAAAAAAAAGGGGGGGGGGGGGGAGGAGGAGAGGGAACTCCTCCCCTCTTCAGGATTAATGATCTGTGAATTCTGTGATAAAAGCTATAACTTAAACAGGAGAAAAGATCAATAAAGAGATGTGCTAGAGCAACTAAAAAATAAGAGGGGTTTTCTGAGAAGGGGATGGGGTGCTAACAACTTGGGCCTGGCCCTCAGAAGTCTGTGAGTTGTCATGGTGTTTGTGTGGTTGGTCCACAAACAGACTGTAGCCAGACACCCATCAGTGCAGTGTAGAGATGCACTGATTTTGATTTGGTTTTGATATTTTTTTTTTAAATGTGGTTATCAGTTCTGACTGAGAACTGTAGCTCCCACCTGCCTGTCAATATTGTTTTCTTTGGGAAGACATTTTGGGTATGAAACGGCTTGCTGGCAGATCGCAGCTGGCTGGAGGGATTCGCGTGTACAAAAAGAGGTGGTGTACTGTGTTCATTGCATTGCCTTATGGGAACGCCCATTGGGAGGAAGTAGTTTTGCTGTAAATACCAGAATCTTGTATTCTGAGGTGGGGTGTGTGGGTGGGTGGTGGTGGTGTGAAAGGCAAGAAAGAAAAAGCATGTTCTGTTGGGGAGAGCACAGCGTATGCTTCCCTTTGGGGAGTTCTGTATGTGCTCTACCTTTAGGAAGCGATGCTGTCTCCTGACTAAAGGTACCAAACCAAAAGCAAACAAAAAAGGCCAGTCATGCTCCTTGGACTCCTGCGGAATCCAGGGTAGGATGAATAATTGCTTCTGTTGTCCGGAGGTACCTGTATCTGAGGCCTGACACCTTTCTGTCATTTTGGACTTGCAAGCTTTTCCTCAGTGAAACTACGAGCTAAAGGAGTTGACCGAGTGTAGTTAATTCCCAGCATTTCTAGAATAAAATGCAGTGAGTTTGGCTAGCTGGAAGTGATTTAGCTTCCCATTTCAAATTAATTAAATCCAATGCATTTTTAGAATGGGATTTCAAAAACAAAGCTGAAGCCGTAATATTAGTATGTAGGCGTTTGTGTTCCCATGGCTATGTGTGCATGACAGTAATATTCAAGCCCATTTGAAATGATGCAAATGCAACACAGATCTGGAATAGCTCTGCCATACTCGGTACCATTGCTGCCCAAGTTTTAGCCCGCAGGAAACTACAGGGATGCTGGTATAGGAAATATTTCAGGAAGCCAACGAAAGTATTTTCACTTACTCATATTTAAGAGACATGGCTTTTTCCTCAGACGGTAGTGGTTTCACTGTCCTGTTAAAGAATTGTCAGTAATTCTCAATCCCATTTTATCAATTTAGTCTTACTAGGTTAGAGAGGTAAAGCAAAGGCTTCTCTGTTGAAATTTGACTAAAACTGCATTGCATAATTATGACAGAAGTGCTGTTTCGCTCCGTAGCTTTGTATTGGAGATATTTCAACCGATCCATGGAAAGTATTTAAACCGGAAAATACTTTGCAGAAAAATTCTTGGAAAATCTTGTTAAATATGTTATTTGGCAACCATTCTTAGAATACTGAAAGACCTGGAGGGAACCAAATATACATAATGCATTGGGTTACTTGCATTTACTGACAAATGCTGCCTAGTACAGGTTTTATAGAAAGAATTCAAATGTAACGTTAAACTACATTAAAGAAACATCATTAAGGCTGCAAAATTAAGCAATCAAACAAGGTTGTCAGTGCAACCCTGATTCAGGCTCCTTATGTGTATGCATTATGATACAGTCTTTAATTACATGATCATACATTATTTTCTTCCTCCTGCCTCATTCGGTGAGCAGGATGAATAGCACTCACTAAATGAGCAGCTATTCAGTATTATGTTTTCCCCATTGTTCAGCGTGTGGTCCCATGCTTTATTTATGGCACACTATTCAAACTCTGCTCTGAAAAGGAAATCTAAATCTCCTCATGGGCTTTTAACAGCAGTCGCCGCTGCAGTGTCTGAGAGCTTCGCAGGCACTAATGATGACTTTATCTTCACAACAAGCCTGTGAGATGAAGCGGTGACAGCAACTCAGGGTAGCTGAAGCAAAAGAGATAAAGGTCAGAAGTCTTCTGCCAGCTTGGGGTGCTCAATTTAAGACCTTTGGCATCTGATTCTTTAGTGCCAATATTGCACTCTAACTGTTCGAGAGTAGTTTCTGTAAACTGAGTACCTATGTCTGTATCCCTGCCATTCTCTGTCTGATAGCATCATTCAGTTGCCTTAGTTATGAGACTGTCCTTTCTCTTCCTGTTCTCTTGGGACTAATTTAGCACGGACCTCTCCACTACTCTCTCAGATGACCTTCAGTGCCGGCACATGTTTGCTAGTTCTGCACAACTGCGTATGCCATGGTTACACCTAGGAAAAGATGGAGCACATTTGGTGAGAATGAGATTATGTGCTATTTTAAAGACTAAAATAGAGTGCTTTTGTTGAATGTGTTCCATTTATAGTTCTTCAAAACTCATAGTCTGGCCAACTTGGATAGACTTTCATGAGCATAACATGGGGAATATCTCTCCTCGTTGCATGCCTGTTGAATGCCAAATGTCTAGCATCTCTAGGGTTTGGAAAAGAAACTTTTAGCTGTTAAGGAGGTGATGGTGGGATACACAGTATTTTGGCTTTTTTGATGGCATTGTGATGTTTTCCTTTAAAAAGATTGGGTTAGGTGGAGCTCCTGATAGAGAGGGGGAAATTACTTCTTTCCTGGAGAGCTAGTGAGTCAACTCATCAAGAGAAGGTTCAGGAGACTGGAGAGTGTAGGCAAGGGGTTGGAGAATCCTAGCATCTCTTCCAGAGGGACTGATAATTTCAAAATGATCTGCCAGCTGGGCCTTTGGGATCAGGAGAAAACCTTCCCAGGGGCTAGTGGGACTGGGCAGGATTTATTTCCTCTCTGTCATTGAGTTACCTGCATCCATGTTTGGGCTGATACAGTTCTTTACTGTGTTGATGTGGTGGGTGGGAGGAGTATTACAACTCATTTCTATTGTTTTCTGTAGTCTTTCTGAGTTTTTCTCTATTTAAGTGAAGTATCACCACTTTTATTCTAATAAAGATCTGACTTTTGATCATTTTGGGAGAGCTGATCATAGAGAAAACTATCTAGATAGATCTCAAAGCTCTCACTCAGAGTCACAGAAGAAAAGCCACGTGTGCTTTCTTTACTATGCTGTTAAGAATGGCTGAATGCTTTTGGCCAAAATTTGTATGTACTTCAAGTCAGAGAGAGGTCAAGACCTGTATATAAAAATATTCAGTATTGTGTACACTGGCGTACCTTAGGAGGAAAGAGAAAAAAGGGTCTTATAATGTGAAGACAAGGAAGCTGACTAATTTATAGCATTACGAACCTTAGCACTGCAAATGCCAGGTTTTCAGCTAGCATAAATGACGATGACTATGTGGACTTCAAAGATGGCATGTTGATAGAGCAGCTGACAGTCTTGCTAACATATTTCCAAATAGTGTTTGTTAACGATATAATGGAGAGAAAAAAAAAAAACAGTTGCAATGCCATCTGTAAGGTCCCATTCTGGACACTATTGAAGTAATACAGCAGTTTGACAGGATTCTCTCACATGCGTCAAGGATGTGAAAATATATAATATGTCACGTTCTGTCACAGTTGCTAACAAAAGTTGGATATTTATACACATTCTTTCTCATCAGTGTAAATGCCCAGTTTGGCTCTCCCAAGTTGCTCTTTTACTTTGCTGTGGGTTATTTGTGGGGGGAGGTTGGTGAATTTCTTTTTTAGCATCACAGAGTGAAGGTGGTGATACAGGATCTCTTTAGATTGTGCTATTGTAAAATACCACGTCATTCTGCATTTTTGCAGAAGTCTTGTTCACGAGCTTTCTTCATTGCCTGGAATCAAGTGCAAACCCAGGTAAGAAGGCTTCATAATTCATGTTTTGGTGAAAAACAAAAGGTTCTTCACCTCAGTGTTCCTAAACTGAATTAGTAATCCATTTCTGTGTAGGGCTGCATTCACTGATGGCAATTTGGAGAGGGGTAGAGAGACGGAAAGAGAAGGACTGCTATAGTGAGTTTGGTTTCTAGCTGAATTGATGTATTCTGAATATGTAGGTTGTCTACAAAAGTTCTGCCAGGGTCTGGGAGTATAGTGGAGTTCATAATGTTGCATCCTTGAAAGCAAGGACTCCTGCCTTGGTCGTCTCGTTCTAGCCCGTGTGAAATACTGTGATGAATTATAATAGCTGTAGCATACAGATTTGCCCTCTCCGGAAAACAGCATGATTCCTTGAATATGTGAACAGACAGGCTGGAAAACATCAGCTATTCTCCCTATTATACTTAAAGCTGAAGCTACTGTTGAGCTGCATTTATGGATCCCTCAGTGTTTCTTACCAAATTCTTCTGTTGCAGTGATTACCGATGAAGCCCAGTGGGTGACAGTGAGAGGAACTGATGCAAGGACAGCCAGATTCTTCATTGGCTGGGGATTTTGTATTTAGTTTTGAAATTGTTGTCCACCTGGCTGAAGCAAGCTTTTCTAGTGGTAACAGCTACGACATCAAATAACAGCAATTCAAATGGATTGAGATTAGCCAATTGTTAGGGGTTGGATTTTCAATGAAAAAGGCTGCTGATGTGGACTTTTTAATGTCATAGTTACACCACTTAGGTAAAAGAGCTCACAAAGCCCTCTAAAGGCGGTGTGCTTGTTAAAAATTCAGCCTGATTTAAGCCTTGCAGCTTTTTTACACATGCTTCATTAAATCCACTTGTAGTTAGCTAATGCAGCATAAGCATGTAGCCAAGTGTTTAGCTGGCCCTGGCCCACAGGTTTGTCTGAGTTTGTCTTTGGCTGGGGGTGGGGGGGAATCTGCTGGACCTCCTGTACTTGTCTAGCTTTGAAAAATCCAGCAAGGAATCCTCTCTTTGAAGCCAGTAAAAGCCAAGTGACTTCAGCAGGGGTTTCCTTAAACTCCCCTTCTCCATCTGCTGACACACTGCGCATAGTTTAGCTTGCACGTTGCAGAAGCGCCTATTATGCAGACAGTGAAAAGTCGTTATAATCTGCCAGTTGCAGCATGCTGTTCCACCCTGCATCCCGATTGCCCATCCTTATGGGCTGTCGTGGTGGGCCGCACAGTCGGCTGCCCGTCATGCTTTGCAGAGGCAAAGTTGCTGCATCTTGCCTAGAATTACAGGGTTCAATGTATAATCTTAGAGGCCTGTTATGATAAACCTTGTGTGTGCCGCTTGCAGGAGAGGACAATGAAGTTTTGTAGTAAAATAAATGACTATTAAGGAATGTTATTTGTCAGAAAGTGGTTTGGGTGCCGTATGGTGTGTGCTCTGGCTACTTTGCCAAGTGTGTTTGCGTTTACTTTGTACCTGTTTGGAGAATGGGAAAAGAAAAAGGTAGCAACTCATTCTGGTATGTGAAGCAGGGCTTCGGGCTGTCTTCTCTTTGTGTACCCACGTGTTCAGAAGTGGAGCAATTCACTGCTGTGGTGCTTGTGCAGTAGAGAAACTAGAGAGCCCTTCTTACGCTGGCCTGCTCCCTGGCACAGCCAATTGTGCGCTTGGTAGCACCTGGCAGTAGGATCATCAACCTCAAGTACCTTGTATCTTGGGTGTGGGACACTTGTTATGGTATCTCTCCAGAGATTTTGAGGTGAGGCCCTTTTGGGTCAGCCAGACTCTTCCCAGCCTTGTCCCACAGTTCTGGTAGCCAGGCATTTTCCAGCTTGCCTAACTTGTATTTCTCCTTCAGGAAGAAAAAATGTCCAACTGTCTTTTATCTGCTACTGAAGTCCCTCTGTTGTGTAAAGGCTATCCCTTTACTCACTGGGATGGGGGGATTTGGTAGTGTTTTAATTTTTAACACCCTGAGGGATGTTTAAACATCTCTGAGGGATTCTTATCTAGCCACAAATGCAAAACACCTCTTGTACCCAGCTTAGTTTTAGTTACTACTGGTGCATTCAAGAAATTTGCAACAGGTAAGGAAGAGTCATCTTTGATAGAAGCAGTCTTCAAAGTTAGGTGGCCAGAAAAGACATAGCAGAGCAGAGTTGTTCCCCTCAAAATGTCAGTGCCTGCCCCATAAATAACAAAATCAGAAACCTACTGGAGTTGTGCAAGACTATCAGCCACACTGGCAAAATTAATTACTGCGCCAGCAGCGGCAGCAGAGAAATCTAGTGTACTGTGACTTGGTAGGGATTTGTCTCCTGAAATGCAACGAGATCTTTTAGTTCAACCAGAAATCCTTGACTTGACTGACTGAAGAAGGCTTTTTCCCATGGTTCTGCAATGGGACCTCTCTGCACCCTCCTTTAGCAGTGGAGGTGGTGGCAGGACTGGGGTGGAGCTGAGATGTAGCGGTGCTGAGCAGCCTCCTCAAAACCTTCTCAGCAACTGCTCAATTTCTTGCTGTAGCCTCAGCCCTTCTGCTTATATCCTTTCTTTTGGGGTTCCCCACAGTCTAAAAATGCATGCGAGTCACCTTCAAAAGGCAAAGAAGGGCACAGTGTTTTAAGTGTATATGGGTGTGGCATTTCAGAACTTTCTTCATGGATTAATTTATTTTTCATTTAGAAGATGGCTCTAAATGGTCTCTCTCAAAGACAATGGTTTCTATCAAATCTTTGTTGGAGTTTAAAAATTATGAAAAGAGCAGACTTCTGTAGGAACCATACTGGGACAGCTCTTCATAAACCTTTTGAAAGGTTATTTTATTAGCGTTTTGAGTTTCTCCTGCTGGGATTCTAATGGGTTAAACAATTTTAAAGCACTCATGTTTTTAATGTAATTGAGAACCCTTAGTAGGCGATTAGTAAGAGAGGTTGCTGCTATGTTTTGCTCCAAACACTTGGGCAACAAGATGAAGGAAAATGAGTTTCTTGCATCTTGCCTACTGGGTGGCTGGCACTTGTTCTGGGACAGCTCTCGGAGTTTAGACAACAGCTGATTTCATTTATGTGGGGTAAACTTTGTTTAGCTGCTGACTTATATTGTGGAAGAACAAGATGTAGAGGGAAGCTGATATATTTGAAAACCGGATGTTAGAGCAGAGTGTTCTTCTGGTGAGAGGTGAAGGTGCAAAGTTGTCAGAAGTACACATGAACAGTTTGATGTTTGCCACTTGTGAGTTGGAGCCATGGTTTCTGTAGCGTCAAGTTTGGGGACCTGGAAGGGAGCATATCTGAGCTTCCTTTCAAGCTGTGCACTTCAGGTTCCCTCTTCATGGAAACCAGAGGTCCTGCAGTGGGGTGGAGGAACTGAACATCCAGGTTTTGCCCTAAAATGGAGGTTAGACAAGACATGTTGTTCTTCCAGACCTTGGCTGATCAAACCCAATTCCAGTCTCTTGAGTTACACTTTGCTACAGGCACCTGCAATGTGTCCCCTCCTCCTAGGGGAGGGGACCATAAAGCTCAGAAGGGGTTAGCGTCACGCAACCTCTCCCTTGCCGGAAGGGCGTGGTGTCTCAAGGAGGATTTTCTTTGTGAAATCTGCTCCTCACTGACCAAATAACACATACTTTTTGTGGTTTCATTCTGGGTCACTGCCTAGTGATTGTAAGGAAGGTAACGCTGGGTCAGACAATGTTCTGCTTTTCTATTTTGCAGTTTTAAATTTATTTTGCTCATGGTAGTTACTGCATCTCACTGATTTGTTGTTGGTTGTTTTTTTTTTTTTTTTTTCAGTGAGACATTTAGTATCTTTTTTCTTATTGTTCATTGGTGTTAAATCTGACAAAAATATTATGAACAGAAGAACAGGGAAGCCAGCTACTAACTCCATCCAGATGAACATGTAAATCCTCAGCACAAATCCACATCATACCCTGTCTTAACAGTAGAATTATTTATCTGTACTTGTAGATGGAACAAGCTAATCCCCAGATGATAATTCTGAGCAAATCTTTCAAATTCTTGTATCAGGTATCACCTACTAGTTACTTTTGGGGAAAAAGGTCTTGCTGTGCATAAATGTGACATCGCTTCACTTTTGAAAGTAATTAATGCTCACACACAGTGAGGCCGATAGATAAGCTGTATTCAGTATAGGATTTGCTTTCAGAACTGCACAGTTCATTGCTGGCTGTGGTTTGGTCATGTATCTCTCCAGACCACATTGTCAACTCCCCCCCAACCCCCTTCCCTTATTGGTATGAACACATTATTATTGCTTTCTTTGGAATCTTGGGAAAGAAAAAATATTTAAAGCAATTTCAGGTAATGTTTTTTTCCCAAGGATAATCACACTTCGAAGACACTAAAGGAACTTGGCTACAGTTTGTGCTCCATTAAATCTCAGAGGGGTGATTAGCATGTGGTAAAACTTCCCTTGTGAGGTTTTTTGTTGTTGGTGGTTTTGTTTTTACTTAATATACTGTTTTCTTATCTCCTTTATGATAAAGCTCTGAACATCCACCGCCCCTTCTCAGTATCAGCCCGCTCAGAGAGCCAGGGGACAGATACTGGTTTTATGTGCTTGCTGTTCCTGGTAAAGCACATCTGGCCTGGCAAAGCAGGATGATGGACTCGTCTGGAAAACTGAAAAAGTGACCAGAGACTGATTGCCAAGGGAAGAGCAACAGGGGAGTCCTTGAGGAAAATATGTTGCTGCAGAAAGATGAAATGCCAGTATACCTAGTCTCATCCGCTCTGCGTCGTCCATCCAGTCGTGGAGCAGGGCAGGTGACAGCTCCCGAGAAGGCTTAGGGCAGCTCTGATCTGGGGCAGCAAGACCCTCCAGCTGGAGGCTGTTCATATAGTTTGAGCTCTAGCCAAGGTTTGTGCCAAACGAAGTTCCCCGATGTCCAGTTAAATTTACATGTTTAAAGTAGCTCTTAAGAGCTTGCTTAATCTATCTACTGGAAGGGTTTATCCACCTAAATTTTACTTTGAAATGCAAGTGCTAAGAGAGGGGTTTTGCCTCTGTTCTGTTCAGGTCTGAGCCTTGTGGAGTACTGTAATCATTTGATGAAGAGAGAGACAAGATAAGAGAGAGAATAGGTATCCAGTGTCTAGTACTGCTTAAATATATTAGATTGTCACTAGGGTTTCTTTCATGTCCTGTGTCAGATTATGACCTGGCTCTAATGTGACACTGAAAAGCCTGAAGCTTTTTATGGATTTGTTACTAATGATATTATGAATGCAGACCACAAAGATGACCAATATTATTTTTGCATTGAGCTTAAATCTTATTTCCACTGAAACCTACGTATTATCATGAAGTAGTTGGTCATTTTTCTTGGGTGTGGTGGAGAAAGGATCAATCACATGAAAAATAAGGGACAGTATAATATTGTGAGGCATATTTTGAAGGGCACTGAAAGGGTTATCGGGTACTGGAACAGGGGTGGTGGAGTCACTGTCCCTGGGGTATTTAAAAGACGTGTAGATGGGGTGCTTGGGGACATGGTTTAGTGGTGGATTCAGCAGTGATATGTTAATGGTTGGACTCAATGATATTAAAGATCTATTCCAATCTAAACATTTCTATGACTTGGGGGAAATTAGATACCTATTAGTATATA
>JMFS01047712.1:0-13667 GCA_000699545.1 Podiceps cristatus
GGCATCCTTAAAGAGTAGCCAACTTTCCTCACCACTTCTGTCTCTGAGGACCACCTCCCAGGAGATCTCAGCCAACAATTCCTTAAACAGCCTAAAGTTTGGTCTACTGAAGTTCAGGGTCCTGATCCCACTCTTTGCCAGGCCCACGTTCCTCAAGATCACAAACTCCACCAGGGCATGGTCGCTGCAGCCCAGGCTGTCTCCAATCTTAACACCTTTAATGATCTCCTCCACATTGGTGAGCACCAGGTCCAGCGACGCATCACCTCGGTCGGTCTGTCCAATACCTGAACCAGAAAGTTGTCGTCTATGGCCTCCAGGAGTCTCCTGGATCTCTTGCAGCTCGCCGTGTAGTTTTCCCAGCAGATATCTGGGTGGTTAAAGTCCCCCATCAGGATGAGTGCCTGATTAAAGTGCCTGATTAAAAAAGATACAGCAGAAGAAAAGCATAGCTTTTCAAAAAGGCTCATTATGGATCCAATTTTATATCAATTGGTCCATGGCACTGCTGTTAATTGATTTTTCTGGAGCTGGTCTAAAACAGGTCTTTCAGATATTATTTCAATTATTCCTATAAAGTAATTTTCAACAGTGACATGATAGCTAGAAATTCTGAAGGAAATAAGACTCAGATGTAAGTTAACATTCCTTCTTTGCAATTGTGACTTGAGTTTTCTTCACTGAAGTTGAGAAAAAGCACTGCAAAAAAATAGAACTTAATTGTATAAAAGAACTAATGTAAATTGAGTAAAATTACTGGATGATGTTTTGACTTTCAAGTCAGCAACGCTTCAGAACTTCTATGTAGCTTACAATATGTCATAGGTCAATAAGCCAGAGAGATGACTTGTTATTACCCCTCTTCTGCTGCAGTGGGAGAGCACTCAGAGAAATGTACCCCACATCCTTGGATGTAGGCCTGAATGGAAGCCTGTTCTCCTTGTTCTGTCTTTTGCAGCTTGCTCAGTCTTCCTACAGCAGAGCAAGTAGGCTTTCCTCTGGCACTGTGTAGTCTTTCAAATCATGGTTGTCGTGCGCTGGACTATTTAGACTTTTGTAATTCTGAGTTGTTAGTATAAAGACTGGAGATGAATCCATTGATTCAGGATTATTTCATTTTGTCCCTAAACTATTTTAAAACATTGGACAGATTCGTCCTAGCTACTTTTTACAAATTTATGCAATTCTGAGGTGATTGAACTTTTCCCCCCTTCCTCCCCCCCATTATGGAAGGTCAGCTATTCAGCCAAATTTCTCCTCTCTAGTAATAACTCTGTTCTACCATTAAGCTTCATGAAGGAGTTTTGCTCTGTATTTTATATTGATTATTTTTTCTCTACTAACTGGGTTGCCAGCCTTACAAGAGAAAATTATTCCAGCATGATTGTGCACGGAAGCTTATCCAGTAACTTAGAATTCAGACTTTGTTGAAAGCATGTATTACAAAAAAAAAAAAAAAAAAAAGGATAAAAAAACCCTTAATGCTACCAGTATACTTACATAAAGGCTTTGGGCAAAAAGACTGTAATGTTAAGAAAAATAAAGTAATATAAAAAAATAGTTGGAGGAACAAAAAAATGTTTTATGTCTACTCAAAAAGTTTCCAAGAGCTTAATCAGATGCATTGCTGTCAGGGGGTATAAGCTCTAAATTAATAGCAGTGGGTATAAAGGTATCTATCACACTGCATGCTGTCTGTGTTCTGTCTGTGGACTCTGAAAGGTACTGGTGAGTCGTGGGATCTGATGGAGAAAGATTTACTGATTGAAAATTACAACACCTTCTACTCAATATAACGTCTTTCCTTCCCCGATTCTTTCAGCATATCCATTAAGGAACTCAGATTATTTTTTTTGGAAGTTCTATCTAGCACACATGCTACTGAAGAAAATAACCAAATAGTCAGAGATTAAACTTCAGAAAGACCAAAAAAGTATATATATTTATTGATGAATACCCCAAGCTTTTAGATTTCTAATGTTCTTTAAATACTTCATCAACTTCAAGTGCAAAACTTCATAAAAGTTTATGAGATTTGTTGGTTGTTTCCCTGTCTGTGTGTGTGTCCCGTCCCGTCCCCCATCGTTCCACACCCCCCCCCAATCTCAGATGTTTTAAATTGTGTTGGAACTCTCTTTGCTTTTGTTTCCATTGTTTTTGAACTTAATCTAGTTTATTTCTCATTAGCTATTTTCTCTAAACAAAATGGACCATATCAAATCTCTTAATCTAATTTTTTTTATGTAATCAGTAGCTAATTTTCCTTGTTTTACTGTAGTTTGATAAGCATAGATCTTTCCAATGTTGTTCTACCTTGAGGCTATTATCTCTTACAATATACTGATATGTTTTAAAATGAAGGTACAACAGGGAGAGGTCAAACACAAAAGGTAACAGCTCTTTTGTAACAGATCAGTTTAATAAGGTACAGTTTTGATATTTTAAAATAATAATAAAAAAGTTCATGTAATTTAGGAGGTTCTAAGCTATTTCTTGAGAGGAGAATCAAATAGCAGGGTAATATGAAATGATGCCAGCTCTTGAACTAACACAGACTGGCTTTGGTAGTTGCAATCAGGGGACTTCTGAATCAAGAATATGAGTATTTGTATTACCAAGACATAATGTGGATCCACAGTTAAAAGTAATAGCTAACTACCTAGAGGGATGATTATGTAGATGAGAGCCATTTTGTTTTCTGAAAGTAAGGCCTTTTTTTATTATTTTGTTTTATTTTATTTTTTTTTTATACAAAATAATCTCAACTTCACAGACTTCCTATTGTTAACTGAACATAGATTAGTCACAAAGACAGGTAACGTGAAAGGAAATTTAGAAATCTAATTAATCAGGTATCTCTGATTTTTAACACCCTAGAGTATTTAAAGTTAATATATTTGTCTTGTTCAAATATTTTAATGTTTTCTCTCTAAAATATCAATAGAGTAATTCTGATACTATTTCACATACTTTGGAGAAGAAGAGATAATTGATATGGGTGACTTAAAAAGTAATATCCCATTGTTAGCCACTAGCAATGAATGTGAGCACGAGAAATTACAGTTTTAGTTCAACTTAGTTGTTTGAAATTGCAATTAAAAAAGCCAGACTAAGAAAAGTGTCTTGTAGTAAGCGCAGTACAGTCTGAATTAATGTTGTATGACAAACAATATAGCTTTGACATTCCTTATACAGAGGCTCATTGGCTTCACTGGGTTTAGTATCTGGTAAAATGTGTAAAACTGAATGTCCTGTTTTAGAGGCTGAAATGTCTTCTTTTTTCCTTTCTTTTACATTCTGACTACCATTTCTGGACCACAATTTAAACTCATTTACATTGATTAGAAACTGTGTATAGTGTAACTGCCCTCCAGCTTTGAACCTTTTCACTGCTTTGCTATTGTGCTAATACACCACCTACAGCTATTGCAATATTAACATGTTTATGTTTAAAGATGTTTCCCATTAAACTGTAAAGCTCAGTAACAATTTTCAAACAGTCCAAGCCATAGACTTTATTTCAGCATGAATGATTTCTTCCGATTTAGATCAAAGGCAGATTATTTCAAGTAGAAATAAAGTACAGCTATTCTAGAATAAGAAATGTTTTCATATGTGTTTGTTCAGGAATAGTTATTCTGGAATAGCTGTTCATGAATAGCTAATTTAGATTGCCTCCATTTGCTGATTGGTGATAGGGAATACAAAAGAGCAGAATTCAAAAGGACTTTTCATTCATCATTCTCTTGAGGGAAAAGGAGCAAAGTGACTTTAAGGACTTTGTAAAAGCACTGATTCTCAAGCAAGTTTTTTATCAAAAAGTCAGTTTTATACCTTTAACTGTCTGTGGGAGATTATTACAGGATTTTTTCAAGAGCACCGGAAACTTTTAAATCCTTGTCACTGAGTTAACCATTTAACTCTTATTAACAGGGAAATCCATAAATACAACAAATGGTTAAAATTGCAATAACTAACAGAGAAGGTATTTTGTGTAGCAAGTTTAAAAGTTTATGTTACCAGGTACAAGATTTGGGAATGTGTGTATAAACTAAGAAAGGCTTTCTTGTTGTGTATTACTAACACCTCTTCCTTTTAAGACAGACTTTAAAATAAACCTCATCCTCTGAGTCATCTTTAAATCTCTCTTCCTTCTGCTCTCCAACTCCTGAGTCCCCCAGGTTCTCTTCAGTCAAGACAGGCTTTGACATAGCCAAGAAAAGTGAATTCCCACAGTCTGCCCCATTAACTGAATGGATAAAAAAGGCAAGAAGCAGCCTAGGGCTGATGGACCTATATATGCTATGCAACCATACATGCAGAAGCCTGGGCGTGAAAATGAGGTGACCATGATAAAGTGCACCATTTGAAGCACTCTGAGTTTCTTCATTTGCTCTTACAAGCAAAGTTTTATGTAAGACAAACCCTAATAGGTATTTCTGCGGGGCAGTATCTGAGCTGGTTAAGATGAAGATGGTTAAAAGCCCTGCATTAAGCCTAAGCACTTCCAAGAATGATGCTGGCATATCCAGAGTCAGACCTGAAGTATTCAGTGTCTGCACCTCTATATTGCATTACTGTATACATGGTAAAAAAAATTAATGTGTGTCCAGCCACATAAGTCAACAGAACTGTACTGAACTTACCTACTACAAAGTCTTGCCCAGTAGTTCCATGAGAACAGTTCTAAGGTAAGAGTGTTTTGTGCAGCTGACTATCAGAAAACATATATTTTCACCCATTTATTTGACCTGGTAGCTAGCATATCAGTCTTCCATTGCTCTTTTTTGTCTGACGTATCCATATGTGTTGGCAAGTATAAATAACTGAAGGAAAAATAAAGACCCCAAAATAAGGAAGAAAGTTTGTAAAACCCATCAAGAGCAGAAAATTAGCAATAATTAACATTTTTTTTTTGTTATTTCCATCTCTGAAGCATTTAGATGTGAGCTAATTAATATTAAGATTAAAGCAATAAGCATCAAAATATGACTGATAGTGTTTTCCTTAAAAATGTGTATTTTGCCAGAGGGGGAAAAAAAAAAGTTTAAAAATATGTATTTTACACAAACTACTAATGGAGACAGTAAATAAGAAAACATGGATGAAAATACTAAATAGATGGTTTTGTGTGGAAAATTGTTAATCCAGGATAATAAAACAAATTTCCAGCTTTACTACATAGATCTAATACAAAGCATGATGCATTACTTAAGTTTGTGTCTTCCTTCCTTCCTTAGATTGTCATTGTGGTTTTGGAACACAGCAGATCAAGAAAGGAGAAAGTACTTAGCACCTTACAGGACCTATTGATGAAAGCTTGGTCAGTAGTAATGAAAGAACCATTATTCAGCATTGTGTCCTGACTATAACATTCTAGAATATGCAATCTTGCACTCAAAATATCAGATGTTCTGTTTAAAGTGTAAGAAGTGAAAAGCTATTAATGCCAGTCTGTCTATCTGGACAAAATAATCCAGCATACCTATTAAGTTATGACCTTTGATTTACATTTAATCTTCCATTTATGTAGAAACATATGCAATATGTATTTACGATTCATACATATAAATAAAACATAATTTATATAAAAATAAGTATATAATCTAAATACCTAAAAAAGGTAATTGATACAGCTACGCCATTGAAAAATATAATGGTATATCCATTGATTACTCACCTGAGCAAGAATGAGCTCTACTGGTTAGTTTAAAGGGAAGAATGCAGAATTGAGGGATTACAACTACTGAGGGATGTTGCTTTCGTCTCCTTGATAAGCCTCAGTGCTTCAAAGATTCCTTTTTTAAAAGGGACTGAGTGCTTTCAGAGGCAGAAAAGGAAATTTGTAATGAGTGCAGACAAATTAGATGATCCAAGCAGTATCTCTTCCATCTTTAAATCCTCACATTGCAAGTGAGGAACAGAGGGCTAGATAAGAAGTGCTAAAACTGTCAGACTCTACGCAGGCAGCAGTGCATGTTCACAACCGACTCTTGTATCGTAAACAGTAACTGAATGTGATTATTTGATATCTAAATATGCTACTGTGGTTTCTCCACTTACTACTACACAGAGGTCAAGGACATATACACAAGATACTTTCAAGTAGCTTCTTTCAGATTCTGTTGTTTCATCTATTCCTACCATCACAGTGAATATGAATGTTTGCTATTAGCGATTAGGCTGTTGCTCAGTTGGGCCACCTTGACTTCTATTCCCAATCAATCCAGTACACCAAACAGTGCCTGGATGTTTGCTCAGTGAAAATAGTTTCTGAAATGACTTGTCCATTCAGCCTCTCTTTGAGAGTCTATTAATCATTTCTTATCCATATTTAAGTCTTGACTCTCCATTGTGTGTCTAATCTTTTGAGCTTAAATATCCAACACTGACTCCAGGCACTGGATCAATGCATTTCAACAATATGAATTTTCAGGAAAAAGGGGGATGAGTGAAGGAGACAATAGGAAAGTTCTTACTTACCTCTTGTCACAAATAGAATAATAAAAAATAATATTAAATGTGATCTTGGTTGGTCATTTTTTCCATCCCCAAGCCCTAAAGCAGGATCATGTCTACCAAACGGTTCTAGATAGGTGAGAAATCACCGATTGCTCTCCCCCTCTCCCTTACAGTCTATTTCAATTCATATTTATCTTCAATACCAACAAGAAATTTCTTTATTTTTGGCTTGAATATTGCCACTACTTCTTGTTTTGTCTATCTTAGTAAGAGTTATTGAACTCTTTCTTTGTTAAAACCCTCAAAGTTTTACAAACTTACTCTAAAAGAGCATGGAATATGTGCCTCTTGATTTAGTATAAACTGCTGCACTTTGTACATTGAAAACCAGAAATGTCTGAGATGAAAAAAATACTTATACAACAATTTACACTTAGAGAAAAAAGTTATAGTTGTCATCTTTTCTTTCTTTCATGTGATATTTTCAGTTCATAGCTAATGCTTCCAGTGTATAGAAAATTAACCTTTTTTTTTTTAATTTTCAAAACTAAAGATGTAAATTAAAAGCATTAGAAATTACAATTAGAGGTAGTGAAAAATAATTCAGAATTGATTAAGACATATTTTTTCTTTAAAGAAAATATGTGTTAGGTTGCTCATATAAAACACTTTTTCTGAATCCTTATCAACAGCATAAACCTTTCTAAAAATATTTTTCAATATTTTATTAATTTCTCAGAAATTGAAGCAACCATCTTATTTCACATATGTCTTACAGATTTGACTTAACTGTCTAATTTTAGGCTAGTGTTGAAAAATTCGGTTTCTCCCACATGTGAATAAATATTTATTCATCATATATGACTGATGCAGTTCATTAATTTTCTGTTATACTTTTGAAGGAGTTCAGATAGCTGGCTTAGTCCAGCACTCCAACTTTCAGATGGCTCAAGTAGGTGAGATGAGTGACACCTTTGAAGTCATAGTTTATGCTGGCTTCTCTGTGTGACTGAACTTTTGTTTATCTGTTTGATGTTGTCCGCAGTCCCTGACCAAAGCCTTACAGATCTTCAGTGAGAGCACAGAGTAAGCAGCAGCCTTTGGAAAACTTGTCTGGCACAGCTGGACAGTCAGGCTAACATCTCCCTCGGACACCTTGCATTGGCTGTCTGTAATATTTTTACAAGGCAGAAATTACACATCAGTTTCACTTCATCCTTGCAGTAATCATCTCTCTTTCTATCCACTCATCCTGCAATACAACCCTCGTCTCAGGCCCCAAAAGGAAAAAAAAGAAAAAAAAAAAAAAAAAAAGAGAGAGAAAGAAAACAAGATAAACTCTGTTCTTGATATCATTCATGAAAACATTACGGCGATGATACCTTTTCAAAAGCTTCATTCTGAAAACTATACTGAGGCTGGGACATCTGAGTATAAGGCTGTTTACCAGTTGTTTTCTGATGAAAAAAAATAATCTGGAGAAGGAAAAAAAGGAGAGATTGTTCTTCTGAATTTTCATCATGTAAATGTGGTACTGAAGAGAGAAACCTGGCTTAGGTACTTACTCTAGGAAGAGGATGTGGCAATATTAATGAAGAGGAAGAAGAGGATGATGTAGCTGATGTAGGTTTGCCTCAAAAACCTGCTGTTTTCCAGAGCATCTTGCATTCTGGAACAGTGCTGGATTTTGTCCATCCTGAAAATACATAGATATTTCTCAATTTTAAAATAGTTACTGTTTCTGCTTATAGAGGGTATGTTGGAGTGCAGAAAATACTCCCATTGCAGATGTAATTCAGCAGACAGCTTTACTGTCTCAGATCCCAGAAATCAGATAGTCCCATTGGTTTGGCATAATTTCCAGTAGGAAGGCCAGTGCAATGCTACATCCAATTTTGGATATGCAGGTGGAGAGTTTGCCTTGTGCCTCCAGCCATAGGGACATCCATCTCATGAAACAGAAATCTGGAAGGAAGAAAATGAAAAATGTTAATCTATTTACAGTCTTAGGAATTGTTTTGAGGTCTGTTATGAGAAACAGATGATGATGCTGATTGCCTAGTATGGTGTCTGTAACACCTTCTCTAAGTCTCTGTGCCATGTAAGAAGGTAACTAAATATATTTTAATATTAATGAAAACCAGTCCCTTGACCTTTTAGGTTTGGAAGCAAGGGGAAGGGTTTAGAAATATGCTATTAGTCTATATGCACAGAAAAAAACCATAAAGTTGCAGGAAAACAAATAGGCAGTTATTACAGAAAACAGAATGGTAGCCTGAATGTCAAAGTTTTGTTTGCACCTTAGGCAATGTCTGGCAGTACAAGAAGATTCAAATTCAGCTAGTTCTTTTCTATTTGGGAACTTGGGACTACAACATTATTGTCCTTACCAGTCTATAATGCTGCTTCCCAAATGCACATAGTATGCCCATGAGAGTGTTACCTCACTAGAATTTGTCACAGAACAAAAACTTCTTTGGTTTATATTTGCCTCCCCATATAATCATGCCCTGTTCAGTAGTCTTTGAATATAATCCTAAAACATTTTACAGTAAATAATTATTCTTACTCAACAAATTTTGATTTGATTGAAGAAATTATTTCTCAGAACAGAAAATATAACTGTAAATAGTGAGCCACAGGTTAGCTTGCAGGTATGTTAGAGATACTCCAAAACCTTCAAATTTCCCTGGAGAATTTCCGTGTACTCCTACTTAACTATTCCTACAGTACATCTTCTGTGCTCAAACTGGTAGCAAAGCAGAAAACAGAACATTTTGAAAATTCTGTGTAGAATTGTTCTGTCAACATAAAACCAAATGTGGTGCCATTTCAGTTTCTACTTATGTTATCAAGTGAGGAAGAGAAGTTATTTCTCTACCTTGCACAATTACTCCGAAGTTATCTCCTCAAAAATCCAGGCAAACAAAGCATAGAACAAATGAAAGACAGAACCAATTATCATTCTGGGAAAATGAACACCAAAAAAACTGAAGATAGTGCATAACACTTTCTACTCCATACTTTTTGAAATTAAACAGCTAAAAAAGTGAGGATTGTATTAGTTACTGTTTCCTGCACCCCATGCAATAATAATACAATAACTAATTTTTATATTTTTATTCGAGAAAACAAAACAGTGCATTTTTCCAAACTGATCTATCTGGAGTCCTCACTTCTCTACATAATTTTCTGCTAAGGATAAACCAAAAGTTTTTTAAAGTTTTGGAAAATTTGGAGGCGTTGTTGATCTCTGATAGCTTCTGAACAAATATCACCCCTGCCCAAGAGCTTGGACAGTTGTGTTCTGTAAGTATTTGCTTGTCCTTCTCTTTGATCCAGTCAATAAGAAGTCAGACTCGACTGCTCTCTGACCTCTGTGCTTGCCATCTGCATGCTCAGAGGAATGTGTCTTAATGATCATTTCTGTTTGTTATGTTTTGGCTACATTCAGTTGCAAGTCACTGGCAGTCCTGTTGATCAGAGACTCGGTGTTTACTGTCCTGATAATCATTTTGTTCCTCTGACTGATACTGATGCTCACATTTGTACAGAGTTCATTAGAGCTGCACATGTAAATGAAACTGGAAGTCTTTAGGCAATGAGGAGGTTTTTTGGGTTTTACTCATTCTGTTTTATTGACTTTCAACACTCCTTTCTCCTTCAGAAACAGTACAAAGTAGCCATTTCAAGAATGCAGTGCCACTCAAAAGTCATTGTCTTGACTTTTCCCCATTCTATAATTCATGAACACATGAACTCATTTCTAATTTGAGAAAAAGAGCGGAAGACTATTGTGAAACAGAAAGCAAATCTATGAATTTATTCACTAATCAAGCCCTCTGAAAACAGTATGGAGCAGCAGCTGTGCAAGCTACAAAAACCCAAGGACTGTCGTGACATTTTGCAGTCATTTCTTTCGGCGTTCCACAGGTTCAGGATAGAAGAATCTATCTATTTTGATCTCTACAGAGAAATTCTTCCCAAAACATATTAATGTGATTTTATGCAAGAACAGAGAATTTGTCTGTCTGAAAGAATGTATCCTAGTACTTCTAGTACAGACAAAAGACCCTGCACAAACTGCAGCTTGTTCTTTTCTGTCTGCAAAAATCAAATTCATAACACATTTTTTTCCTATTCACTCAGTAAATAAACTCAGATCTGTAATTTATCAGAAAAGCAGAAACAATACATTTTTATTTCCTTAAAGAGCAGGATACATCGTTATTTTTAAAAGCAGGATACACTGGGATAACACCGTTATTTTTAAAAGGAAAGAACAAGTGAAAGTTCAACAAAATCTTGAAGGAGCTGACATTATTTAGATATTTCAGATAGCAGAGAATGAGCAGGAAGGGAAGGGAGGTAAGCTAGCACTAATATAGCCAAATATTATTAACACGCATACATACAAAGAAAAAGAACAAGTTAATGTTTTTGCAGAGTCTTTTAGATTCCTGCTGGTCTCACTATGATTAAGGAAATCTGAGAGCTGAAGAAATCTTTGAAATCGCATGGTCAGGATTTAGCCTATAAAATAGAACGATACATTTTCTCCTTATTAATTGCTCCCTAACCAATAGTTGCCATATATTGTTAAGTGAATCTTAGAGTCTGGGGGATTTTTCAAATATATTTTGATGAAATTTTGCTCCAGTGAAAACTTAGATTTTCCTGAAAAAGAGCAAATCTCCTCACCTCCTAGAACTGCAAAGAAAAATAATTTTGTTGTTGTTGTTTTGTTTTTTAATAATTTGCAATCTCTTTTGTTCTTACCTTATTTCATGATTTTCTGATGTGGGTGTTGAGCAGCAGTGCTGGACAACCCTACCTCTTGATGCTGTCAGGAAGGCAAGCTGACTGTCTCAATCACCTTCTACTTTTCTGAGTGTCCACACACTCAAAAACAATTAAATGACAGATTCTGAATCTCATTGTGTCTCTTAGTCCACAATAGCAGACTTAGGCTGCAGTATCTCCCTCTCTGAAATGCTAATTTATATGAATAGGAGTTCCTTTCCCATAAATGGAAAAGGCTGTCCAGGAAGATGTTTACTCATGAGAGAAAATACATCTCTCCATTGTGGTAAAACCAGGCTTACAATATTTTTAATCTTCTGGACAAGTGACATCTTTCATCCTTGATCTTTTCAGACAGAATGCAAACAGTAATTAAATAATATTATTATTATCAAACTATGATTATCACTCTCTTGAATGTTTGTGATTAATGTGAGGGCTTCTCGGTGGTTACTTGGATATAACCTTTGTTGATGTATTTTTACTTTATTGAGAATTTCACGTAAAATATTTCATTTATTGGAAAAATATAAATAAACATATATAGTGTGCCAGTGCATTATACAAATATACACTAATTATGCTATGTTAGATTTATAAATTGCAAAATATCTTCTTGAATTTAAGAGATGGCTGAAATGTTTAAAATTAACATGACAGTATTTTCTCAATCTTTTGTTTTTTGTTTCGTTTTACATCAGTGTAATTCTGAAGTGTTATATTAGGTTGATAACACGTATCTAGATCTCTTCTGCCATTCAAAAACATTTAAATAACATCATCAAAGTTTCCTGACTGTCATTAAAAACAGATTTCCAGACAGCTATTGATCCACCTATGCACCAGTTCGAAGCTATTGATACCTGCCTCTGTTATCTCCCAGAGATTTGTAAACTGGTCCTCCAGCTTACTGCAGAAAACCTCAAATGAATACAAAATATAGACTCTTAAATGGATTAATTAACCTCTTCACCCTATACTTTATAGGCACTACTGTGAATACCAGTAAAGCATCTTATTGATTTTAAGATTTTTCCTTTGCATTATAAATCCCTTCACTGGCTTTTCCACAATATCTGTGAGAATTACGAACGCCATATTTCCTTTCCTGCTGTTTAAATGCTGGCCCAGTAATGGCTCCTTTGATCTTTCTAAACCTTCTTTGAGCTGTGTATTATTCCCTCTCACTCAAGACTTTATTCCCTACTATACATCAATGTCTATTGCTAGCCTTAAAATCAAGTCTAAAATCTGATATGTTACATGTAGACTGCTGGCATTATTCAGCTCCACTAGCCAATAACTGCAGTAGTATGATAATAACACAACTTTTTTTTTTTTTTTTTTTTTTTTTTTTTTTCCCTGTGACAGCAAAAGGCTTGACATATTTATTATTTCTTTTGCATGACTTGTTTTATGTATTTATTTATTTATTTATTTTGCAGGATTTTGAGGCACTAGTCAGAAGTATTTTATGAAAGGTTTACCTGTTCTCAGAGACAATGATATAACGGACAGAAAATATTTGTGAAGTAAGACTGAAATTTTAGACATTTCCTTGACAACTATTGCCTTAAACAAGGACATGTAATTAAAGAAGACATATGTTACAAAACATTAGGAAGGATAAGGAATCACAAAGTTTAAATTTCTCATTTTTTGATTGTTATTCAATCAATAATTATGTAATTTTAACTCAAAATAGTCTATTTTTTTTACCTTTAAAATCTAAATTAAAGTATCATACAACCACCCCTGTACAAGTGAAAGTGTCATAGTTTGTGTCAGTAGGTCAAAATTCCAACTATTCCAGACGGCCTCAGGAAAACACCTGTGTTTATATTCGAACAATATCTTCTATGACATTCAATTACACAAAAAAAAGCAGATAGAACTTAACTTTAGTCACTGTTAAGGACAGTGTTTTCATTTTGCTTTCCTCCTTCTTCAAAGGTTTGCCTTTCTAAATTCTGGGGATTTTGTTGGGGTTTTTTTGGGGGGGTGCTTTGTTTGCTTTTTTTGTTACTTTGGGTTTTTTTGTTTTGTTTTGTTTTTTTCTGGTATGAAATTATATTCTGGTGCAGACGCAGCAAAGCAAAGGCAAAGAAGATTGGGGAAGATTATTATCTTTCTGGATTAGCAACCTATTGACATTTCTTGATGCACTATTGTAAAACTATCAAATCATGTACTCCTAGAAAAGAACAGTGGTTTAGGGATTGGTTGTTGGTTTTGGTTGATTGATTGATTTTATTTGGCTTGGGTGGGTGTTGGGTTTGGTTTGTTTTTTCTTTTAATATTTTTATTTTTAATTTTAATTAATTTTCAACTCTGAAGTTGAGATTAAGGATATGAAGAAACTTTTGTAATACTTTGTGGCTGGGCAATGAATCCTTTTTCCA
>JMFS01047721.1:0-13573 GCA_000699545.1 Podiceps cristatus
CTTCAGTTTTGGCAGGTAAATACTATTTAACATATGAGTTTAGAAAAACTAAATGCACTTTTAATTCTCTGTGTTTTTGGAAGTGCAACAGATGTCCAAGCATTTTTTTCCCTTTCTGCAACCGAGCGGTGAACATTAATATAAGGAAGTTCTGTCTTCCCTGGCTTTATTTTATTCATTCCCATCCTTTCCCACTGCTTCCCTCCCTTCAGAACTTGCCAAAGCTGCTCCAACCAAAGAAAGGGGAAACCCCAGTTGTCCTCCAGAGAACCTGAAGCACCCCATCGAGCCAGGCCGGGCCACTAACGTTTGCTTTCCAGGATAAAAATTGATTCACCTCCTAAACGATTCCACTTTTTCCTTTTATTTCTTAATTTGGGATCCACAAACACTGGACCGAGCCACCTTTAACAAGGCACCTTTCGCAAGAGCCTGCTGCAGACTCTTGGCTCCAGGGGGAAGCAAGAGACAGCTGGGAGGAGAAGTCACCTGGGAGCGCAGGGATGAGCTCTGGGCAGGTGCCAGCTGGGGACACTGTCCCCTGCAGCTGTTTCCAGCCTTTTTAGGGAATATAGACTCCCTTAAGGGCTGCCAGTGGAAATGGGGACCCCTGTATTTTACCTGGTTCTGCTGTTCACAGATTCTCTTAGAGGAACACCAGGAATGTCCATTCCTCGGACCAGAGAGAAAACCAGAGGTTTGCAACTCTTACACATAATGCCAGAGGAGATTTAATGCTTTACTACATGAGTGTGTGCTTGTTTGGCCTAAGAGGCCGCGAATCCCCACTTCCCAGGCAAGGCTCCTCCTGAGCTCCTCCGAGGGCAGGGGAGCTGCTACAGCCTCCAAGGAAGACCGGGAAGAGGCTGGGATATCAAGAAAAAGCAGCCAAGCTGGACAAGCAGGTACCAGATGCTCGCCCAAAAGACCTGCAGATAAGAGAAAAACAACAAAAGAAATTCCAAAAGAATAAGGGGGGAGGGGGGGAAATGCGCTTTTACACTCCCATTTCCAGGCTGTCATCGTGTGAGCCCTGCCAGGCCAACAAATTAGGTGTTTGGGAGTGATTTACCGAGGTGTGCACAGTCCAAACATAGGCTTTCCTGGAGCTGTTGAACAGCAAAGCAAAGTTAATATACTCACGTAGTTGCATTTATATATGGGTCTATCATTTCATTATTAACACAGTCAGTCCCGGGAGCTTTGTTTCTTGATTCCCCTGAGAGGGACATGAGTCCTGAGGTGCCCTGGGCACAAAGCCCAGAGCTGCGGGTGGGTTCCTGAGGGGGTGGGAGGACTACAAAGGGTGCCTGTGCTCGGGCTGCCCGAGCAGACAGGGTAAACACCCTCGGCCCCAGCTATTATAGGAAAGGGTGAGACCACAAGTCCTGACTCACCCCCCGAGGGACACCCAGCAGAGGAGCTCGTGGTCGCTCACACATCCCTCCTGCCCCACCACTTGCTTTTGCCGTGGCTGCCGCTGACCCCTCTGAATGGCTGAGCCTCTCCAACCGCTAGTCCCAAGGGATTGCACCCCTCCTTTCCCAAATTCACCCTGTTTGCCTCCTGCTTCTCCTCCCACACAGCCCCTGTTCCTCCTTTGGGTGCCCCCTCCTCCTTGGCCAGGACCAGAGGTAATGGAGTTCCATCCGGGCTAGCGCTGGGTTAAGTTTAGCCCATTGCTCCCTACTTATGGTGTTAATCTTGCTGTGTGAGCAGAGGTGGGAAAAACTCCTTGAAAAGAAATCAAACTCAGATGCCCCTCCCTGGTTTCGAGTGTCTCTGTTAGCCTCATGGCCTCACCAGCTAATTAAGCGATCGCCACACAAACATGGTGCTACAAGCTTTGGCACGACAGATGGGATAGAAACTTGTGTGTGTGTGTCCAGAGGAAAGGGGATGGGTAGGGTGAGGAGAAAGGGGAGCAGCACGGCAGATTTGTTCCAACGAAGAAAGTTTGTCCCCTGCACCACCTTCGTCCCTGCTTCCCTCCTCCCAGCCCTTCACCAGCCACCAGCTGAAACCCAAAGCAGCTTTGAGTACTCAAGCTCTGTCTGAGGGAACAGAAACCCTCCGTGAGAAGCACAAATGTTGAGGTAAAAGGAGAAGGGGTCTCTTAAAATTATTACAAAAGGTCAGCTACTACTTAATTCAGAATATATTTCCAATGAGAATTGCCTGGGTGGGTTGTACAGAAAGTCCCTTCCATTCCTCAAGGTTAGTCTGGCTATTTAAAATCCCCTCTCTCCCCTCCCCAAATACCCCCCTGACTGCTGCTGCTTGCAGGACATCTGCCAGGGAAGGATGACACGACAAAGAAGCAAACATAAATCACAGCCGCTAATTGCAAAGCCGCGTGCATTTGTCCTTGCCCTTTTGTGCTTTCGCCTTCAATCCACGGCTTCCCCATCTGATCCGTCTCCCTGTCACTACTGCTCTTGCGCAACTCTCTGTCCTGCTCCCCTTTATGTTTTGAAGCACAGCCTCTTCTTCTTCATAATCAGCTTGATTTCTTGTGTCTCCGTCCTTGAGCACCTCTGGCCTTCTTTTGGTCAGCTTGTTTGCTCCTTTTATATTTCTCCTTTTCTTCCTCCTGCATCGTTACGCTCCCTACCTCCCTGCTTGTCTCTCTGAGCAGACACACGTGAACCATTTCACCATTGCCATGCTTTTCAGCCACAAACCAATTACTATTTACAAGCCAGCGGGGCAGTGGTATGATCCTTATTTTTGCAGCCCTTGATCCCACTGTGTCGATGCACCCACTAATGTGCAGGGAGAAAGGATGAAGGTCTTTCAGGAAGATGGTCAGACCCAGTCACCAAAAACTTGTAAAATCAGTAAAAAAGGCCAGTTCACACCACAGAAGTACCTCTTTGACAGCACAGGCTGCTTTCAATGCTCAACAGAAAAGCCACATCAGCTGCACTTTTACGTCAGGAAATACCCTGCCAACCTTGGGATCATCTCCTCATCCTTAATGCATCAGCCAGCTTCCAGATTTCCAGGAACAGGGTTTTTACTGGCCAGAGGAGTGTTGGGGAACTATAAGAGGCCACAGTTTTACTTTCAAGTGATTAAAAACATATATCAGGAATAGATCCTGGGAAAGAAGAAAATCCCTTTAGGGATGACTAGGAGTTAGTTTAGTGCTTCCCTGGGGGAAAAATAAATGGCTGGGCAAACCAAGAACTGACTGTTTCTGGGGCGGTGTTTGACTACCTGCAGAAAACAATGCCTGGTCTTTGCTGTCAGTGCCTCATTCAAGCCTGAACAGCCTCCACCCAAGCAAAGTTGCTCCACAGGTTTCAAACACTGAAAAATCAGAGGGGAAAATAGGGTTAAAATATTTAGAAGGGCAAAGCAAACCGGGAAAATTCTTCCATAAGCCAAATACCATTATGTTTTGTGACACCAGTGGGAAACTTCTGGACCATGGGACCTCAGCGTTAGCAAATCTTGTTAACAAGCTGCTCAAGTGTTCGTGTGAGGCAGCAGAAGAATGGGTTACGTGTCTTATTGATTTAATGACAACTATCACTGCTAGGAATTGATGCTTTCATTAGAGAAAGCAGATTAGCAGTAGGCTCATGGATGTTTGGCTGACTCGGGATATGGCAGGGTACGAATGGTTTCCCCTATTGAAATATAACTTATAGGTAAGATTTAGCAGAGGAAGACGCTGTATAACACAGCCCTGATTTACTGGATTAAAAAGTCCCACTGTTGCTGATACCCACTGAACATTATGATACCAGCCCTTTGGAGAAGAGGGGTGAAACACCTGATAAAAGGTAGCGCTTGTTGCTGAATATCTGCCTTTGAAGCCCCGGGAGTAGGATTCATTTTCCCCACATCAAAAATCTTATCTTGGCTGATGATGTGTAGAAAAATATAGGCCATGTGAGGCAGAGAAGGCTTCCTCAGTTGAAAAATGAAGTCAGAAAGGGAATCAGAGAGCCACAGAACGGTTGAGGTGGGAAGGGACCTCTGGAGGCCATCTGGTCCAGCCCACCTGCTCAAGCAGGGCCACCTAGAGCCAGTTGCCCGGGACCATGGTCAGGCGGCTTTTGAATAACACCAAGGATGGAGACTCCACAGCCTCCCTGGGCAGCCCATACCGGTGTTCGGTCCCCCTCACAGTGAAAAAGCATTTCCTGATGCTCAGGAGGAACCTCCTGTGTTTCAGTTTATGCTCATGGCCTCTGGTCCTGTCCCAGGGCACCACTGAGTAAAGCCTAGCTCTGTCGTCTTTGCAGTCTCACTTCGGGTATTTATATACACTGATGAGATCCTCCTGAGCGTTTGAGAGAACGCTCCAGGCTGCACGGTCCCAGCAATCTCAGCCCTTCCTCATGAGAAAGACGCTCCCGTCCCTTCATCATCTTACTGGCCCTTTGCTGGACTCTCTCCAGTATGCCCGTGTCCCTCTCATACTGAGCAGCCCAGAACTGGACCCAGCATTGCATGTGTGGCCTCTCCAACCCTGAGCAGAGGGGAAGGATCACCTCCCTCCTCCTGTTGCTGGCAACAACCCTCCTGATGCAGGATCACCTCCTCCAGCCTGGTCTGTTGGTTTTGTCACGAAGATGCGTTGCTGGCTCATGTGCAACTTGGTGTCCACCTGGACCCCCAGGTTCTTCTCTGCAGAGGTGCCTTCCAGCCAGCGACCCCCCCGTGTGCACTGCTGCCTGGGGTCATTCCTCCCCAGGGGCAGCACTTTGCAGTCCCCCTTGTTAAACTTCATGGCAGCTCAGCTCTCCAGCCTGTTGAGGTCCCTCTGGATGGCAACACAACCATCTGGTGTATCTGCCGTTCCTCCCGGTTTTGTATTGTCTGCGAATTCGCTGTGGATACATTCAGTCCCGTCTTCAAGGTCATTAATGAAGATTTTGAACAGCACTGGCCCCAGTGTCAACCCTCGGGGTGCACCACTTGCCCCCAAGTGGACTTTGTGCCACTGACCACAGCCCTCTGGACCCAGCTGTTGATTTGTTTTTCAGCCTCACCGTCCTTACTCATGTAACCTGTACTTTGTCACCTGGTTGTGATGGGAGACAGCGTCAAAAGCCTTGCTGAAGTCCAGGCAGAGAGCACCGACCGCTCCCCCTGCTTCCACCCAGCCACCTCGCTGCGGAAGGCGATCGCGTTGCTTAAGCACGATCTCCCCTTTCTCATTTCCCTTTTTGTCTGATGAAATAACAGCAGAGACCAAGGACATGATATTTTAAGAAAACGATGAGATTAGGAGACAGATGCTAAGTGTTCACAGCGCTTCTGACAGAGATAAACTGCAGTATCAGTTTCTATCAGATTGAGAGCACACAGCCCGCACTTCAGGGGAGAGGCTTAATGATTTAACAGGGCTTTTCCATCCCTCGCCAGTGAGCTTCAACGGCACACACAGGTGTGTAAGCATCAAGCAGAGACAATCGCAGATGTAAATAAATTAGAAACCCTTATTTGAGGACCAAGAGTTGAAGATGCTGCTTGGACACATTTCATGCAAGATGCAAAGCAAGTTTCCCTGTGCCGGGTTATGTCCCACATCTCCCGGAGGGATAATGTTCAGGTCTCTTCATTCTTTCTACCACCCCTGGGACTACAACCTGTGCTTTGTTTGGGGGTTCAGGCTGTTTCACTGGCATTTAATGTTCATGGGAGTGTACAGCGATCCCAAATGTGGTGGAAGAGGGGTCCAAGAGGAATTTTCTGGATTCTGCTTCCGTTCTTTCTTCTTTTCCTCACCTGTCTCCTTTCCCAACTTGGCCCCAGTTACTGTTTCCCAGTGGAGATGCTGTATGTTACCCTGCCAAACAAGGACATCTCACTGTATGGCTTTGTGGGCTGTCATCTGTCTGTAGCCTCCACTCTGACCTTCGATTAGGTGGAAAACTTGAATATTTGATTAGATGGAAAACAAAGAAAGAAGAGAAACTTCCACATGGTTGCTTGTGGCTCAGCCTGTACCGTGTTTTCTAAGAACAGGGACTTAAATGTCTGGCATCCTCACCGACTCTATTGCTGAGGAGGGATGTCCTCTGCAAGCTTCATCTTCACTGTATAATACCGAGCCTTTGGCCACTGAGGGCCAATGTTTAATCATTTAAACATGACAGTGTGTGTGGATCCAAAAAGTCCTGCCAAGTTTAATCTACAAGGAGAAAGGAAGCTCGCAATGGTAGCAATTGCTCTATCTCCTCTTAACTCAGGATCACGGACACGTATTTACTATGGTGGCTAATAAACACACAGGTTATCTTGGTAAAATTAAGGAAGGGAGAAGAATTAAGGGAGAAGAACACAACTAGAGATCAAGATCAAGCATACAGATCCCCAGAGAGGAAAAGTCCTGAAAACACGATAAAACCTACCAGACTTCCTTATTGCTGCCCCCAGGGAAGAATGTTTTTAAGTACAATGATTGATGGCAGCAAACTGACCAAAGAAGAAAAAAAAATATGCTTTCAATGACCCCCTAAGAAATCCTCCTTGCAGAAGCCTATGTGAAGCTTTACCTTTTTTAACATACTGCTTAGACCACCGTACTGATTATGAATTCAAGTTGCTCCACAGGAACCAGGTCTACGCTAATTTGCACCCTAGGAGGATCTGGTCCCAAACCCCACTGAAGAGGCTCCGGCACCCACAAGTTTCACTCACAGGATTTTTGAGTGCTCACCACCTCCCAGGCAGGGTGTGCCCTCAAATGACAGAACTGAGAAGAAAAAAAAAAAAAAAAGTCCTCTCAAAATCCAAGCAAAACATGCTTCTGATGCAAAATTAGCACTTGGCAGAAAAGTGACTCACAGCGACTGAGGGCTTCATGCATCCCTCCTCTGAAGCAGCCAGGATCTTTTTCTGGCTTGTGAATCACCAGAAAATGGTAGATGAGCATGTCTTGACCTAAGCAAAAACTGAGAGTATTAAAGAAGAAGATGAACGGCTCTCCTCTGCTCTCTGAAATAGCGCTGCTGGCAACTTTGTGGTGCCAGGAAGAGGGGAAGCAGCATTTCCAGGGGTGGGTTAAAACATGAAAACCCTCCTTTAATTTTTGGGCTTTGGAAAGCCTGGCTGTGAACTAGAGGTGGGTTCAGCTGTACGCAGAGCAGGGTCCTGCAGGGGAAGGAGACATGTCAGATCCTTCAAGGGCATTACACCGCCTTTTTTTTTTTTTAGGACTCCATGCTTTAGAAGACCTGCATGTTTTCCAGATGCTTTTGTGACCCATAATGTCTCCCACAGTCCAGAAATCCTGTCTTCATGCTCTTCACGAAAGCCCTTCAAACTCCTTCCAGAAGAAGCAGTGGGATTACACGCAGTGGGGATCAGGAAAACCTAAAGCATCAACCTAAACCCCATCTGTAGACTCCCCCTTCAGACACGGCCCCGCATAACCAGCACGGGGTACAACAGGGCCAGATACTCAAGGACAGGCAACATGAATTCCAGTTTTACCAGTTAAATTGCTACAGGACAGAAGGAACCTACAGGACACCTGTATGTTTATTAAGTGGAGCACATATATAATTCATTTGGGTTAGAGTCTGGCTGCATGAAACCGGGCAAGCATGGCACCACAACATTTTGGCAACCCCCTTCTGATCGAGGAGGGGCACAGCGTGAAGCCGACAGACGCATCTGGCTGCCCACACGTTACCCTGATGCCCCAGATGTGCTGCTCTCTTGCTTTTCCCCCCCATGGCTGTGCTTTGCAGGGGCCCCGGCTGCCTGCGTGCGGAGAGGCACTCAAATGCATTTCGTTTGTGGTTGAATAGTTGTCCTGATTGGGTTTCCTGATTGCTAGGGGCATCGGCCCTCGTTTCATAATTATGCCCCTTGTCATACTTCATTCCTATACCTCCTTTAATTATTTTTTTTAATCCAGTTGACTCCCCACAGCAGCATCCCTGACTCTAGCAGTCTCTCATCCTGTAGCAGAGAGAAATGTTGGTGATGATCATTTTTTCCTTCATATCAAGTAGAATTAAGTGCCAGTTTTTGTCATGGCTACAAAACATTCTCCTCTCTCAGCAGAGGATTCCCTTTGGATAATTGCTCATTACAAAATAGTACCTTCCCAAGCATCCCTCGTTAATTATCCCCCTGGTCAAGGTTTCCAGGACAATCCCACTGCAATAACTCCGTGACACCATTTAACCTGAGCTCATCTTAAACAGTCTAGCTCAGGTTTTGCGGGAAGTGTAGCCACAACTGCAGAGAAATACTCGGGGTAAATACTCAAGGTGGTGGCGGGGAAAATTTTAGCTGAGCTCTGTTTTATGGCAGCATCATGGTATTGCTGCTGCTAGAGGCAGCTGAAGGATGCCTGGGCGAGCGGCGGGTACGTCATTCCTCGTGACTCCAGACATCCAGGTGCAAAACACATTTTTGCCACTTGCATTGTGAACGCAGGCAACTGACTTCAGGCTTTTGTGCTTCCCTTCTTCAGGCATTGGAAGGTGAAAATTGCCTCCCCCATCACAGGAGAGCCGTACAGTGCTGCTGGTGAGGGGACCTGAGGAGGAGCCCACAAAGGCTGTCTGCAAGGATGATGTGCAGAAGGATCGTCCACCTGCCCTCAGGTACCTGCTGAAGCTTTTTGTTGAGTGGGAAAAGAGTGATTCACAAGTGAGGTTGGGCCAGCCGCGCAGATCCGAGTACGAAATGCTGCCTTAGCGAGGCTGCCACGCCGAGCTCTTCAGCTAAGCATGGCAACAAAGACAGGCAAAAGAAAAAGGAGCAAAATTCAAATACTGCCATTACTTTCATGGTAATCAGCACAGCATTATGCAGAATGATTTGTAATTTTACACTGACGGCTATTATCTTCTGGCAGCCACCATGACTTAAACAAATGTCTGATATTCCAAGGGGCTGGGGCTTTTTGTGCCTTTGACGAGAACCTCACCGCACTAAGGAGACCAAAAAGAGGGAAACGCTGTTCTGCAGTTTCTCCTTCTGTCCTGATGTATGAATCGTGGCAGCCCTTCCTTGGCGCTGATTATGCTTGGTGCTTACGGTAGTGCTTTGATGTCAACCTCGCTTGAAGTGCCTTTTGCATAGCAATAGAAGAAACACACCCTGTGGACTTTGCTTGTAACATTCTCCCTTTCTTTGCATGGAGAAGCGCTTGGAGTGAGAGGGAATGCAGGGATAAACTCCACAGCTTGACCCAACATCACTTTAAGCAAATTCTGAATATGAATAAGTAATGTCAGAGCAATATCCAGGCTCTCAGCTGAGCAAAAACTTTCATTTATTTATTTATTTATTTATTTATTTTGAAAATGCCTTCCAGAGAGGCAAAGCAGGTAGGTAGTGCATGGGTAATAAGTCATTAAATAGCTCTTTGGCTGCCCAGGTTCACCACAAATCATCTAATCTTCCTTACGACCCATACCATAAAACAAGGGAAGCAGGGGAGCAAGGAGCATGAAAGAATACAGAGAATAAGAAATACTCTATTTTGCCTTGACTTTTGTCTTGTCTTTTCAACCAAATTTCTTAGAAATCCAAATCTTGAACTACCCCAGCCACTGGGAAAGCTTCGGACTCACAAGCAGTCTGGTCCTGGACACGGAATGGGATCAAACACAAGGTGGGTCGAGGCTCCCGAGCTGCAGTTTCCCAGTCTGGGTTCTTTCGTAATATCACTATTTCTCCTGCCATCAGGTCTTGTTCATTCAAGATGCCTGGGTTGCTCAGGCTCTCCCAGCAACCACAAGAATACCCTGCCAATCCACAGGGATTTCCCATAACGCTTTTTTTTAGAAAAAAAAAAAAAATAAAATTTTGAATCAAAGACTTAGGTCAGTGCTCTACTTAGGTCAGTGTTCTACCCATGTCAAGCCTGGCTGTTTTTCATTCAGTCTTTTCATTAATTTTTCAAGTTTTGATAGAAAAGGAAGAAGGACTGAGTGCACTCTCTAGGAAAATTTAAAAAAAAAAAAAATTGCCTTTCCAGCAAACCAGCTATAATTTGCCCAAAGCTGAACCACACTCACAAAATTTCTTTGGTTTCTGGGGATATTTCTAGTTTTTGTCTGGCTACTTTTGATGGTTTATTTAAGGTGTTGTTGGCACAAGTGAAGTATCTCTGGGCACTTTTTTAAAGCTTTTTGGGTTTGGTTTTTTTTTTCTTTTTTGCTTTTATTCTGGAAACATTTGCGTGCCCAACAGCTGACAAGCTGTTTCCGGCTCTAGTGTGTTGTCCAATAAGATATATTAACATTCCCTACGGCCTTGATACATTTCTGGGATGCTCAGAAAAATAAAGGGCTGCCATTCCCACCTCAAAGCCCCTCACCAAGTATTCTGCTTGATATGTAAAGACCCTGCTGTCCTGAGGCATTTGTAATTTAAAGTTGAGGCATATAATGTACTAGCCCTTCAATTCTCATTGGGCCTGACTCAAGGTCGCCTCCCTGATAGCTTCAGGAGACTTTGGCACAAACCCATGACTTCTTGTTTTATAATTATAAGCCACTTCTGAAAATCTTGCCTGATACCGCCTGAAGTTCCTTAGCCCAAAGAAAGATGCTTTGCAAAGTTGTTCTTTCCTTGCAATACTTTATCTTTTTTTTTTTTTTTTTTTTCCCCCCAAGAGCTCCTTTTTTAGGGCAGGGAGGTGTCAGCATCGTTTCAAGATGTTGCATGCTGTCAAACACATGAAAGCCAAAGTGAGGTGGTCCAGTGGTCCCCAAGGCAGAGGGACAGCCCTTATGGATGGCTACAACACATCTGCCTAGGATTTCATGCCCGGTGGCCCCCGGCCTGGAGGCACACAAGCCTGGCCAGCTGATTGATCACCATCATACCAGCCCCATCCAAATAAAGCCATTTTTATTTATTTCAAAGACGCGGTCGCTCACCTCAGCTGCCAGCAGTGGGGTGGCTCTCTTCATCATCCTCCTCCCAAGGCTTGGCTGGGCCCTGGGGTCCTCTAATGTTTGAGAACTTCCTTTTGATCTCGGATTTAGCCTTGAGAAGAGTAAACTCTTTGCCGACCAGCTGGAGCCAGCCAGGAGCTACTCCCCAATAAATATCTTCTCCTTTGTTTTCCCCAGGAATGTTATCTGGCTCATTGTTTTACCTTTCCAGCTCGGCCCCGCTCAAGGTAACCACATATAAGCTATAACACTGGGAGCTCCCAGGGGTCTGTCTTCACCCATCCTTTGGATACCCACCTCTCCTTCCCCATCCTATTTCCCATCGCGTTGAGAACTCACGAGACTACTTGCTTCTTCATGGCGATGTCTCACTGATCTCCCCATGGGTAGGATTTGCTGGGGTGATTCTGCATGGAGGACGTGGCCAGATCCCCATCCCTCTCTATGGCATTTGGGGGGGAGGGAGGTGTCCCTCATCCACCTGAACAGGGTCTCTGTACATAAAAACCCTAAGGCTCAGCTCTGTACCACTGAGCAGGCCTGTTAAAGAAAAAAAATATCAGAGAGAGCTGACTTTTATTTCTCCACTCAGCTCAGTGTTTGCCTCTGAACATCAGCACTCACGGCAGGGCTGTTTCCATATAACACGCACACCCCCCCTTAGATAATTGCACTTAATTGCTAGTGTTGGTCGCACAGACGTCTACCAGGCTCCGCTGTGATTACGGTGATGGTGCTTGGGAGCCAGGCAGGTCCACCGTGCGTAGTCTGAGGATGCCCCGCTGCCACTCGTGCCCCTGCCCTGTTCTGTTGGCAGTTCTGGGAGAATCAAAAAGACCCACAATCTGTTACGTTGGGATGCAGAGGTCTGCCACAGCGTGCAAGCAACTCTAGGAGGTGCGAATAGTCACTTGTATCTCAGCAAATTAACTCTGAAGGATAAAGATGGTGATGGAGCCAAGAGCAGCTGAGTTTATCACAGCTTTTAATTTAGAAGAAACAATCCGCTAATGTGTGCTCTGAGCAGATGGATATCACACAAGCCAGGGTTTTAGGAAGCATTCCCGATTTTTCCAGACTTCTCTTCTTAAGATCTTCCCATTACCCTTTTATTAGCCTCATGGAGATCGGCAAGGGACAAAGTGGGATGGTGGTGGAGTGGTGCCCGGGAAAGGTAGGAAGGACTGGCCCTCTGACCCAGGATGGGGAGCACTGAGGCTGGTGCAACTTTGGCCTTGTGGGGATCCGCAACGGATAGCCCTCTCCTGCGAGCGGGGGATTTGCTCCTGGAGCCATTGATCCTGGGCTCATACTGCTTTTCTCACCAGGAAAATGCCCTCTTTGATGGAAGGACCTCATGGAAGCTTTATGAAGGAATAGTCTGGCCCCAGCAGACAATTGAGATGTCAGATTTGCAAAAGCCTCTGAAGCAGTTTGTTCATTCCTCCAATGGAGTATAGAGAATTGCTATTTTTCTATCTTATTTTTCAAGCCCTTTTCTTGCTCTTATTCCAAAATACCCAACCCTCCAGGAAGGTTAACAAGGTCTTGGTGTTCACCCCTTGGAGCAGAAGTTGGTGTGAGTGGGCACACGACAATTCATAGCCTGCCTGCCTGCCTGCCTGGCTGCTCACTTAGGGATCTGCTCGTTGATGCGCATAGCACCAGAAACAGGGTTTTATTGCCAAATAATCCTTCATTCTTTAAATCCTCTACCCTGGCACTCTGAAATACCAAGCGATAAATGCTAATTTCAGCAATTCCCTGAGATGCATTCACAGAGCTTGTTCGCAGCATTTACCTGTATCACTTCAGCCAAAAAAATTGTCATAATACTTCTTCTTGGTAATTATTTGAAAAAGCCGTTGCAATGTGCCACCTGTCCCTCCGCACAATGTGCCTGTCCTGTTCTTTTACTGGCAGCTACAGGAACCAGATGCCAAGGTGCGGAAGGTAATTTCCCCGTGGCAAAGAACATCTGGCTCTTTGGCAAACTGCAAAGACCATCGTGCCGACCAACCTCTCCAGCATCGCTTTTGGTTGTACAATGAGGTTGTACGTGAGCTGGCAGTAAAATCTTGCTCTTCCAGCCACCTCCTGTCTTCAGGTGACTTTTGAATGTAGAAGATTTGTTGCTTTGCCCAAAAGACCTGGTTTCTTGAAAGCTTCTCAGCTTATCTATGCCATCCTTGTTTCTCAGCTGAACTTTTTTGCTAGCCTCAGACCTAACCACCCTTCTGCTATGTAGAGTGGCCTCTTCTTTCCTTGTAAAAGGTTTATGTTATGTACTATACCAAGACTTGCTGACCTTTTCCACACACAACTCACTTTTGCCTTCTGTTTGCCTCATCCAACTTCAAGCAGTTCCCTGAAAAAGCTAAATAAGGGGTTTTGTCATCTTGAGTTGCCCCTGTAGTCAATGGCCCGGAAGATGCAACAGGGATTTCTCCCATCAGGAGTTATAGCTAGACAGGATTGTCTTCTATAGGTTGTCTCTTTCCACTGAGTCTAGATGAGGCCTTGAAGGATCATGGTCCCACCTTGGACAGCTTAGTGATTTGCCGTTAGCTAACCTGTAATTCACTTGTGCTATGATGATACCAGAGTTGTTTTGTCCAGACCTCAGCCAGGCATCACACAGGTATGTGAGCTAAGGTCATAGAATCATAGAATCATAGAAT
>KL266640.1:1264-23886 GCA_000699545.1 Podiceps cristatus
CATCGCCACCCAGGGTGTTTCTCCCTCAGTGCACTGAGTCCCACCAGCCTAAAACACGTGGGACAGGGTGACTTACAGCCAGCTTCTGACTGCTGCTCTCTTGAGCACGAGCTGGTGCACATCAGCAGTTTGGTGCCAAGGGGAGATTTGTAGGCTGTGAAAGGGAGAAGCAGAGCCAAGTGTCACCCACCAGCCCTGGTCCTGACCTGGTCATCCAGCCCGACAGCTGCCTTTGTTTCTTCCCTCACGAATGCTTGCAGGGAGTGCTTCTGTTTGAAACATGGCCTCCCAGGACCAGCTGAAGGACAGCTCTCTTCTGGTGCTTGTTCTGTTTAACATGAACATCCAATTACATGAATTTGCTTTGCTCTTCTCTGCTGGAAACTGGAATTTCCTCCCTTCTTCTTGAAATCCATGAGAAACGGTGGTCTTGAACAAGACATGGTTAAGACCCAGCAAAATAGACATCCATCAGCATGTGAAGTGCTGAACTTTTATGGACACAGTTCACTTAAACTGCTCCAGCCACATGCCTGCCTACTTACAGCCAGGCACCAGCGGGTCTGCACCAGCCAGGAGTAGTGCAGAATAGCACATGGGTTCTTCACTTGTTTGTTTAATGCCTCACATTCATCGGCACCCCATGATTCTTCCTCCTGTGTGCATATTTGCACGCAATGCTCCTTAGAGCACTGATCCTGTGTCATCAAGTATTAAATCAGGCTGCATTTACAGTGATTATACATCTGTGTAGGCAAATGGTGGTGTTGGCATGTGCTCATGGCCACCAGTGGGCACGCGGCACCAGGGAGCCGTACAATGCTCCGAGCCAGTGCAGCCCCTTTTCCCTTGCCTTCTTACAGCCTGCGTGTGTTGCCTAACAGTTATGTGAGGACAGCTGGGACACACCAGCACAGAGATCTATTTTTATCTGGATCTCTGGTTATCTAGACAGATGATTTGATTTTGACCTGCTTTGTTCAGGGTTTAGGCCAAAAAAGCATCCCAGTATCCAGGCAGCACAGCAGAGAGCTTTGGATTGCAGCCTCCACAGGGAAAGCAGAGCTCCCCTTGCCTTCTGGAAATACACGGGCCTTGCAGTGCCTCCTGTGCTGACATGAAGCAGCGGCGCAGCCCTGGCAGCTGTCCTAGCAAACAGGGAAGAGGTCCAGAAAGGCCTGGGATTTCTTCTGGGGAGGATTAATAACACAGAAACCCAAGTGAAGTCCCATGGAGCTTCAAATGCAGGTGGCCTGGCCAGAAGCCAGAGAGGGAAGTGCCAGGAGCAAGAGGACGGGAATTCCCCTTGAGGAATGCATTTCCAGGGCGGATCGAAATCACCTGCATCCCCTGTCAGGGAACAAACCAGGTCCCTGGGTACCAAGGCAGGTCAGGTTTTCATCCCTAGCCCCGTGCACAGGGTGGATCTCATGGACAGGAGAAGTGGTATGTGTTCACCAGAGCTGCTGCAGAGATTGTCTCCTCTTCTTCCTTGCTGCCCTGCAGCTCCTGTGCATGCAGCTGGCACCGCTGCTTCCTGCCCCAGCTTCACGCCAGGAAGAGCCGCGCTGGCTGCTCTGAGCACCCAGCCCCAGCAGTGCCCGTTCTCCCGCACCGTGGGTGCTAACGGCTCATCCGTCTGGAGTGTCAGCCCAAAATGCTCAGAGTACAGATGCTTCCACTCCAGATTGGATACCAAGCTGAGAATGGTGCTGCTGACCTGCAAAAAAAAAAAAAAAAATAGTGACACTTTTTAGACTGCAAATGAAATACCTTTTGCTTTAAAAAAAAACCAAAAAAACAAAACCAAAACTTTAACAAGCAGCTATGTTGTGACTTGAATTTCTTATAATCCACTCAATTTACATTAAGTTCAAAAACCTAACCCTGGGCAGAAAGTCTTTTGAAGCCTCCGTCACCCTCAGGCACTGGCAGACATCACAGGTCTTATTATGTGGGATCACACAGTGGCAAGGAGGGACAAGGGTGACTCCAGCCTGGCCTTTTCATGCACCTGGCCAGGTGCTGGATGTGCTGCGGGCTGAGCTGGCAGGGCTGCACACAGAGCAGGGATGGGGTGTTAAGCCAGGGCTTAAAGCCCAGGGAAGAGGCCCAAAAATAAACCCAAGCCCCACCGTCCTAGCCTGTACTTTATTCAGCCCAAACCAGGATGGGTAATTCACTTCACAGATGTGTGTATTGAGTCCGTGTGGGGCTGGGGACCAAAACCGGGAGATGAGGTGGGAGAGGAGCCAAAATGCTGAGGATCTGGGAAGGTGGTGGTGCCCCAGACCACTCACAGACACAGGAGCTGCTGCCCAGCAGAGCATGAGGAAATCACATCAGAAGTCACCCCCTTCATTTTCTGCCCAAATTAATTGCAATTGATCATTCCTAGCTCTGGCCACAGGGAATGTCTGTGTTCGCAGTGGCAGGAGGAGGTGGAGGAGTAGAAATAACATAAAGCTAGGATTTCATGGCCATCCTTTACAGAAATATTTATTTTAAACCATATTTCACCCAGAAAATCCATTTGGCAGTTTTCATTTTGGTCAACCCATTGGGGGAATTGACAAAAAGAAAAAAGGGGGGAAAGTGCATGTGTACAAATGCTATTATTATTTCCAAAATACTCAGGAAATGTCACTTAGCAAAATAGTTGCCTTCTCGCCAGTTTACTCCAACAAAAAAAAAAGGATCCCTTAACATATATATATATATAAAAAACATATACATATATGTATGTTTCATATAGAAGGAAGAAAAATGCCACGGGAAAAGTAAGATGAAATCCTCAAAATATCTGTTATGTAGCCTGAAAGACTCTTATCATTTTCCAATCCACTATTGTCAAGAGATGAAATAATACTGCTTCAGAATTTCAAAACTAGACAGATTTATTCCCAAGAGGCACGTGAGGACTCTTATAAAGGAGTCAAACACTGAGCGTAGTTGCCGAGCGTGTGATCAAACCTTGCTATCAGAATGCAGACATGGAAGAGGCCGAATTCAAAGTGCGCAAATTACCTTTTAGGTGGTGAACTGTAATTCTGGGGTGCCTGAGTTTTGAATGGTGACTTTCATTTAAATGTCCAGCTTCTGCTAATGGGGAACGGATGCTGGAAGGGAAAGATAAGCCACATGAAGTGGAGCTCTGTGGCCAGTAGTTGAATGTCCTGGCAGTGTTGGGGTCCTTGCTTGCCCTCCCACCAGGGCTGGTTAGCAGCCACTGGTGTCACACTTGCTTCCAGTACTGAATTACTCATGCTGATGAAGAAGAGGTGCACAAGAGGTAGGAACACAGCGCATCAGTCTGGCATCCCCAAAGCACTGCGAGAAACAAGGTCAGGTGGGCAAGCAAGCTTTGGTAGCCTGCAGCCAGCAAGTGTCCCTCCAGGGTAGCCCAGGTGGCTTCTAACCTGCTGCTGGGGACAAGCCTTGGAGGAAAATGTTCAAAATAATAATGAGTGATCCAGTTCAGTTCAGAAAGGAGAGAGTCATGGGAAGGGACTCAAACCCAGCATTAGCCACAATGAAGTTCAGCATCTCATAAGTTCCCGTATTAACAAAAAGGGAATTAAATTTAAAAAAAAAAAGAAAAAAAGTGTTTATAGTTCAGTTGCTCATAAATGATCTGAAGGAGTTCATAAAAGAGCTGAAGAATTTTGGTTGGTCTGTGGAAATAATCTACATTTTTGAAGAAAGTGAAGAGATATGCTATCTTGATGTAAAAATATGTAAAAAACTGGGTAACTGGAGAAAAAATAATTCAGTTGCTGACAACCACCTTGTAAAGAACTTGCTCAGCTAAAATAACAGGGCTTTGTACAAATCCAGTAAATCTTTAAACAAATCTTTAAAAATAGTTTTGGCATAGGCAAGTTAGAGACAAAGTAAGAGTTGAAATTTCAAAGTAAAATCCACTCTCCCTGTTTTAGTGACAGATCCACTCTCTAGCAACAAGTAATTCAACCATGTCAATGTTTAGCAAGAAATACTGCAGTTAGTTAGACTTAAGGAACTATAATATTTAATGTAAAAACTATTCCAAACAATCTGATTTGATGGGTTCTGGTCTAAACTTCATTGGTCCTCCTATGCTGCCTGGCCAATGGGAAAAGTTACGGCTGGAAAGGTGGCACCTCTTCCTGATCTGCCACTGCTTTTTTGGCTTGGTCCTTCTGTGCTATTCTTGACTTTTCAGGTTGAAACAGGAACTGAGGAAGAGGAAGGAGTTACCAGCTCCCAAAGCCTTTATGAGCGCTGCCTCTGGCATGTCTAGAGCGTGGCATTGTCGTTGAGTTTTGAAGACCTCCAAGGATGTAGGTCCCTCTACTTCTCTGGGTCCCATCCCAGGAGAAGAGCCTGTCTTTGTGAGCAGATGGTTTCCTTGTCACTGCCTGCGAGCCCCTGCCCTTGCAGGGTCACTGTAACATGTGAGGTGCCTATCAGTCCCCTCCACCTCAACCTCCAAGGTCAGCAAAGCCGCTCCTCCCCAGCCATCCCAGGCTGAGGATCCAAAACAGGATGCTGCAATGCACGTACACTGAAATACCGGTGCTATGCAAGCAGGAACAGAAGGATTATTTGTAATTAAACCCCATCAACAGTGACCCTACAAACATCTGTCGAAACACACTGAGCTGTAAAGACTCCCCTTTCCCAGCAGTCTTTTTGGTGCAGGAGCTAAAGAAGCCACAGCTGACCTTAAACAAGGAAGCACTGGTGGAGATGTCTCTTTCCAGACCTTCTGCAGGACATGGTAGAAAGAGGAAGCTGCCAGCAAAGTTTATAACCAACATTCTGTTTATGCTTGTCATAAGATGCCAAACCAGGGGAAGGCAAAAAAGGAATGAAATCCAAGAAGAAAGCAACTGTTAATCTTGACTCCCACCCAAGACCCCTTCATGTATTACATTTTATTAGAAGCATTTATTACAAAAGCCTACACTTGGAGTAAATGATCACAGTGGAGCGATACAGTTTAGCACTAGCAAACCTACAAATATCTGCCTTGCTTATTTTCCCTTTTTTTCTGACATGTGAAGCATTTTGAAATCATCTGGAGCTTCCTACTGCTTCAGGACTTGCGAGGTCCCAAAGCCAGTCCTTCAGAAAACTCCTAAGTCACTCTCTGGAGAACTGTTGGGTGTACGCATGACCAAGCTGACCTCTCAGAGCCTTGGCTAAGGCAGACTGTCTGCCCCAGAGACCTCTTCCCTATTTCACTGGACGTGAATATGGTCAAAGCTTCAACTAGACAGAAAGCAGAAGGCCAGCCTCCCGAAGGATTTGATAAAACAGAGTGTGTCTTCAATCCAGATTGCTGCAGAGCCCCTGAATTTCAAGTTGTCTGCAACAGGAAGATCTGTACAACATATTTAAGCCTTTCCAAAAAAAACCCTGCAAATGCTTGGACACCGTCCATTTTTAAAATAACGTACAGAAACTTCTCAAAAACTGGGTGGGGAATTGTTTCAGAAAAGGGCAAAACATTCCAAACCGCTTGCTTCCAAAGCCCCTCCGAGCCCTCTGGAGGAGACGGACAGATGTTTTGCTGGAGTCTCAGTGAAATCACCTCAGGGCGTGCGCAATCATCCTGGAAAGGGCAGATCTGGAGCTTCAGTCCATTTCCTCCTGGAGCAGAAGGGCTGCAGCGAGAGGGACCAGCCGGGCAGGCGGGCTCGTCGCTAGGCTGTGCAGCTTCCCTTCTCTCCTGTGCTGCAACATCCACAGTTTGGATCGCAGCCCTCAGTGCCAGCAAGAGAAAGAAGCTGCTCACTGTCTCATTCCTATTCTCCCCTGAATAAAGCCTTGCAGGAAAGGGAAGGGATCATTTCATTTCTTAAAGGGCAGCTGGTTCCCTCTAAATGGCCACATTCTTGTCCCGCTCGCAGAGTGCGGCTGGTGCCAAACTTGATCACAAAGGCGTATTCACGTCTTTTTCCTTCCTACACATTCAGGAGTTGAAAGCCAGTTTGGTACAAACTCCCCAAAATGACTTATTCAGCAGCTGCTCACCAGCTTCCTGTTTGCGGAGCGGCAGGGCTGGAGCCAGGGCACGAGCCCCCACACCGCACACGCTGCCATGGGGAGACCCTGCTCCTTGGCGGGCCCTGAGCCTGGCAGCGTATCAGGCATTACTGATGGGGCTCGGCTTGGGGAAAGACCCCATCACCAGGCTGGCCTTTTTACCTCTGCTTTTGGTTTCATCACCAAATTTTCTTTTTCTCGAGGTCACTGGTCCCTGGGACATGTTCCAGCTGTAATGAGGATCTCTTCCCCAATAAATAATTCCTGCTCTCTCCAAGGAAATGGAGCAAATACTCAGCCTCAAGCTACTGAGCACTGAGGGCAGCCAGCTCCTATCCTTGCCAACAGCCATGGAAATTATTATCCTGCCTGGGATCAAGAGACTCAATGTCTTGTCTGAAAACCTACAGGAAGGCATTGGGGGAACAGGGACAAAGCGGCCCTTCAGCTCTTAGGTTCATTTATAGCAGGGAAATCGGGCAAAATGGGCAAACTTTGCTCAACACAATGCCACCTTCATCCTGGCACCCACAGATCCTTCCTGGTACGCTCTCAGCTCCATCAAGCTCTGAGGAAGTGAAGGAAAGACCAGGGCATAGGACTATCCAGGTGCTTTTCAGCTGGGAGCTGAGCTCCCAGGAGAGTTTTGGGGTGGCAGGGTGGCCCCGCTGGGGACATCATGGCTTGGTTTTACCAAGGGGAAGAACACCTGGGTCTCTGCAAGCTCATGGGAAAACCAATGTCTGCTGTGAGTGGGTCAGTGGTGGCTCCTGGTGATCGGGATGTCTTCTCAAGGCCAGCCTTTGGTTATGTGGTGTCCTCACCATCTGTGGCTCCGGCGTGACTGCCAGCAGTACAGTTTCTGCTTTCATACTCCTACATGGCCTTTTGCTGGAAAACACCCATGTAGTGCCTGCAGTCCCTGCGGCCACACTTGCTGCTCATCTCACCAGGAGGAAGTGAGAGTATCTTCATGTCCATGATGTCTCCAGGAAAACAACTTGCCATGTGCAAGAGATAGCCTTCCCAAGAGCATGCCATGACCTGTAGAGAAGGATCCCTGTGCTAACGGACATAGGCATATTTCTTCCACAGTGCCACCATCATTTCAACTCACATGTTACAACTGAGCAAGCTGAGTCCTCAAGGCCTTTGCCAGCAAGCTGGTGGTACAAGACAGCAGGATTTCACTCCAGCGGCCCCACGCTCTTTCACAGTTGCACACATGTAGGCTCGGACTGTCCTCAACTAGAATTATTTAATCAGCAGCATGTTGATATGCTGACCACCAAAGCCACCTAATGACTGCACAGATGATCATTTGTGGCAAGTCAGTGGTAAATGAGCTCATACGTGGTTTCCTGGCAGCAAGGGGACCCTTCCTGTTCACAGAGCATTTGCTCTTTCAGCTGTGGTTATTCCTACCTGAACAAAAGTGTTCACACCTGACTCTGGCTGCAGGCTACAAACATTGCCTTATTGCAGTAGCCACAGTGACAGGAGCCCAGGGCTGTGGCCACCTGTGCTGTCTCCCCGCACCAGCTGTGGGAGCGGGAGAGCCACCGACCGCATGGCTGCGTCATGCTCTGCCACCACATGCTCCTGAGACGAGGGTCAGAAATGCTTCTGGCAGGAGCAGGAAGCGCTGCTGAGGGTGGATTAAGGCAGGAATGTGAAAGGATTTGATGGCTCAGACACCAGAGACGAAGGACACAGGTGCTGCAGGCAGGGAGCCGAGGTGTGTCGCTGCTCACATCTCCTGGAGCAGGCCTGCTGTCCTGGGAGAGGGGAGCCATCCCGTTTCTGGAAATGGGCCTATACCCACCATCATCCTTTCTTTCTATGTGGCTGCTGTGGAGAACACAAATGGCTTTGTGCCTTTACTGAGTTGAAGTGTGGACCTAGCTGCAACCGGAGTTGATTAGCAACGGTGACTCAGTATCTTGGTTGGCTGATCTGCAGGGTAACGCTCTGAGTCCCAGGCCTGCGCACATCCTTTGGGCTCATTGCATCAGCCCCATTGGCATCCAAATGGTGGCACAGCTGGGACAGGCAGGAGGGATCGCAGGCTACTGAGACAGAGCCCCTCGACCAGACACATCTCCAGCATAATCCAGCTCTTCAGCCTGGGTGCTGAGCTGAGATTCACCTGCAGCATCTTATGCACTGATCATATATAACCCACTGGCTCATATACAGGCTGTGCTATGCACAGGGACCACCGGTACCAGTTCTAAATGGACACTTCCAAGGACAAATGCCTTTGGCAATGTGAATTCTCAGCAATCTCCAGAAGAATCAAACCCAAACATTTAAATCTCTCCAGGAGAAGCATTTGAAGGACAGGAGGGTGCCACACAGCGTTGGGCATACCGGGGATCAGGGAAGACAAAGAGACTGCAGCATCCAGTCCTGATGACTCTGACTCAATGATCAAAAAGTCTAATATAATTTTCTTGCACATCATCACACCAAAGGAGCCAGCATGGCAGGCGAGTGGTGTTGCAAGCGAGGCCAGTTTTCCACAGTATATGCTATATTCTTACAGCCACTGATTCAGCTAAAAGGATGTTGCACCCTGGGGCTGGGCAATTACAAATTTAGCAGCTAGAGTTGTATGTCCATAAATATCTTTGTGGTAACCTTTCTCATTGCATCTGGGAAGAGCCCAAACAGGAAATCTCAGGTAGAAACGGGAAACAAAACCTCATAATTTGAGTCATCAATCATATGGTAAAGTTAGGAGAGGATTTAGCCTGAGTAAGCTGAGGAGCTCATCTCTGGCAGGGCTTCTAGAAGTAGAAGCAGCAATTTCTTATGGTTTCCTGGAAATCTTGTATTTGAGCTTGCTCTTAATTTTCCTGCTGGAAAAGGAATAAAATCTGACCTACTTTTGAGCAAAAGAGTAATTGGGATCAGACTCCCAAAATAGGCCTGGGCATAGATGCTTCCTTGGTGCCCACTGAAGCTGGTTGTTTGATGCAGTGAGATAATGCTTCTCTGGAATAATTTCAAACAAAGACTTTCTGTATCCAGAACTTCAAATAAAATTATCCGCCTTGTTTAGGGCTAAAGAGTCCATCTTAATATTGAAAGGCAGTTGTGTTTTCTGTCTAGACCTTGAGTTTTGTCATATATCTTAAAAAAGCATGACCCTGGTGGCCAAACCGATGAGGAGCCACTACTCAAAGTGAAGTCAGACTCTGAAATCAGCCCTCACAAACAGTTGTTTTTCTGGCCTTTTGAAAATAACTCTTTTCAGATGCGCGATTGGGAATTTGCCAGGCCACTCCAGATATTTCCCCAGAGGTCCAGATGGTACCAGAAGACATGGAAAATAAGATACGTAATTCTTAAATAAGATTATTGACACTCTGCCTTGCTTTAAAGTATTCTTATTGTATCAGTGTAGTTTGGGTGCCTGACACATAGGGATATAATCCTTTGCAAACAGAGGGTGTTGTGCTAAGTGGGAGGGACTCGTGCAGGGTTAAACTTGTGTCCATGGGGTTGAATACAGCCAGGTCCCCAAGCAGTCCAGTCTCCACCGGAGGAGATGAGAAGCATCTTCTAAACCAGCATTATGATTTTCTTTAGCTATAACAGCTAAAGCACCGTTTGAATGAAAAGCCAATCAGCCACATAACAAACAGCGAGCCCCTGCCTCAGCCTCTCAGCAGGGTAATCCTGAGAGCTGCCTTGAGAATAGAAATGCTTTAAATCTGCTGTCTGCTTTGGGAGAGGAATTCCAGAGAAGGGGGTTTGGAAAAAGTTGCCATTCGTTTTCAGAATGAGGACCAGATTTTCAAGAATTTCTACTGAAAGGAAATTCCAACACATTTGGAAACTAATTTTGGAAAACAGAAATATTTGCATCCGTTTGGGGGAGGGAGGCAATACGTGTCCCACACAGAGCATTATCCCCAGCACGGCTCTGAGCACAGGGGGTTCATGATGTGCTGGAGGACAGGGGGTCCTGGCCATCTGAGGACACCTTCCAATGCCCTGGGGAGCACCTGGAGGAGATGTCCCATCAGCCCCAGGACAACTTCCCAGGGACTTGGTAGCATCCACCTCACATTTTCATTTGTATATCTCATTTCAATCTTGAGCAAAATAAAAGAAACAAGATCAAGCCCCGGAGAGCACTTGCTCAGTGTGTCTGGGCAAAGCCATGGTAAGTCCAACTTGGCAGGCTTTGAGAGGAAAGCTAAGCCACTCCCCATCTTCTCCAACGAAGTGTTCCTGGAGCCCCTCAGGACATGGACAGAGGGTTTAGCAGGACTTTGGGAGCCACGCATGGAGCAGAGGGCTGCCCAGCAGCACCAGCAGCCCATCTGTACCTCATACACTTCATCACCTGTATCACAGCTCCCCGGAGCACAGCCCCTGGCTGCCGTTTGGGCAGCATAGGAGGGCCTGGACTGCTCTCCAGCTGCCGGAGTGGTGGAGCTGACGGCCTGACTCATCTCCCTCTGTGGGATGGAGCTGGGATGGTGGGTAGCCTAAAGGACACTGCCGGCCCTCACCCCCCCATGCCCTGCTGCAGACCCCAGGAATGCTCCATGGGATAATGATAGCCCCGTGGAATCTGACTGCCCACCCGACTCCTGTGTGCCGCTGCTTGCAAAATACTATTTCTGGCATCATTGCCAGCCTAAACCCCAAACCATAATGCTGCAAATGGAGTCTGCTTGATTCCCAGAAATTCCAGTAATGGATGAGGCGGGGGACTTTTCTCACACACCCACACAGGAATTTAGAAGAGGAAAAGCTAAATACAAATGCAGAAGCTATTGGCGGTGGTCACCTAAGCCCTACCTAAGTGTCCTGCCTGGAGAACCTGCTGTGTTCCGAGATGTGAAATGCTCTCAGGGCCTTTCTCAGGAGCTTTCTCCTGGCCTCTCTGACCACAGCCTCTCCCCAGGTGGTGGAGGTCTAGGTTGACCCATGTTGGTGGAGAAGGATCTGTCACTGAGATGGATGTGCCTGCCCTGTTGTGAGGAGAGCAACTCGTTGTGAAATTGAGGAATTGGAGCTTCTCCAGGGATTATTCTAATTAGACACTGGCTATTTTTGCCCCATATCATATGTTGGAACTACAACTTTAAAACCACACTGGAGCAGCCAAGTTAAATACTGTAATAACCTTGAAAATAGGGTTAGCGAATTTAATGTCTAACAACAACATCTCCAGCAATAACGCTAAACCAGCGGGACTAACTGCCATGCTTCTTGGCACAAGCTGAACACCAGGAGAGTGGGGGATGAATCTACAACCCTTGACAGAAGCTCATTGCTATCTGAGTCCATCAGCAGTAGCTCTGTCGTAGCCTCTGTGAATGATGGGTGGCTGAAGCCGCTCAGATAAACACTGTCAAATCCTAGAAACAAATTACATTTACAACAGCTTCTATATTCATGAATATCACTACAGCAGCTCTCATAAATTTTCCAGCAAACCAGTGATTATGGCTAACGGGAAGGAGGCCAGTGGCTTAGTGCCCAGACTAGCTTGGGAATCTTGGGCTCCCTCACAACCTGTGCCGGCACCAGGAAGGAGCAGCGCCAAGCCCTGCCTGACCACAGTCCCGCAGTGCCACGATGCTGAGCAGCTCGGCAAGCCTGGGGGACTCGTGGGCCTGCAAAGCATCCAACACCAGTAGGCTTGATCCAGGTTTATTTTTCCTGAGCCATGTAGCAGGACCCTGTACCAGGATGCTGCTGCCTGAGCTACATCCTCAATGCTGAGGTTTGGCAAAGTCTCTGAGGAAAAGAAATCCCTTCTTGTTCCCAAAATATCACACATCTCCTACAGTGGGCTAGTCTGGCAGACCTCTAATTACATGAGCACAGGTTCGGAAGGATTGGGGTTAAACTTAGCTCCAACCATATGCAGAGTTTAGAGCTTATTTCACAGCCGCAGAATCCCTGCTCAGTTTAAAATGTGTGTGCTGTCCCCCACGGTCCTTACAACGCCCTCCGCCCTGCCCCTTTCACGTGGGGCACAGACACGCTTTCTCCCTGCAGCCAGCTGAGTGACGGCACCTGCCAGCTGAATCCCTGACTCCAGTTTGTGATGTTACATGAATTTTCTGGACAGAGCGGCAAGGACATGCCCGTTCTGCTCCCTGGGGGCCCTCCAGGATGTCTCCCTGGCACTGGGGAGCTCCCGCACCCATGTTTCCAGCACTGCTAGGGCAGAGAGGCTCCTTGAGAAAGTCTTTGGGGATGCTCAGCTGCAAAAGGCCACAGCAGTCAGCTTCCAGGGTCACATGCGTTTCCCTGGGGTGAAACTTGCTTCATCTTGAGCACAGCTCTCTGCAGAAAACTGGGAATTAAAAAAATCTTTTTTGTCCAAACAAGTTACCCTCATTTGTGCAGGGTCTCTTTCAAGGTGAGTGACAGGTTTTGATCTCAGGGCTGTGTAAGAGGTGACTGTGCAGCCGTTCAGCCTGCGGTGCACATTTTCCATAAACCTCTCAGAAAATACCTGTTAGCTAATCCAGGAGCACACCTGGAAAGTCCCCTGCCTTGGCCTGCTGTGTGCACAGCTCGTAGGGGGTCCCTGACATGAGGGATTTCCTCACACACATCACAGTGAGGACCAAGCAATTTTGACAGCACTGGGGTGGTTAAATAAAAAATTTGGAGATTTGAGTTATTCTTTTTTGTTTTGCTTAGTTTCCTGTGGTCTGCAAATGCAGTGCCACTTTGGTACCTGTTCTGAGCTTTGGAAACACCAGTCCCACAAGCACCAGCTGGGTAAATTCTGCTCAGCAGTTTCTTTAAACCCCCATGGTTTTGGCTACTGTGGCTCACCATGCCAGTGCCAGTGGCTCATTTCTTTCTCATCATAGAACATCTCCATATCCCAGGTCTGTGGCTGCAATCCCATGTCACTGGTCCCACATCCCCCTCTGCCAGTGCCCTCCCCTTTCCCCATAGCTCTGAAATGCCCTTGACCTTCCTTCCAGCAGTCCCCAAATTAGTTTGTTTTCTTTCCATTTCTAAAGGCCAGCTAGGCTTGAAACCCATTGCGGGGACAATTTCTCCTGGCAGCAGAGATCCAGGTGCCAAAGTCAGGATGAAGCGAGACCCTGTGAGAACCTCACTGTGCCATGGGAGACAATTTGTCTTGAACAAGACCATGGAAGCATCCTGGCATGGGAGCTCAGCTTCTCCTGTTCCTGATCATAATGAATCTGGGTATACATGTTATCCCACAACAGTGGGATCAGCCACGTGCATGATGTTCTCCTGGGAAAGGGCAGACAAACAGCACGCTGCAGGATGACAGGGCAGGACAGAGAAGTTACTCACAGAAGCACTTCCTTTCTCATGATCACTCAGTTTATCTTTGATTAGAACTTTTTTTTTTAAGTTTAGTCAGTCAGCCTGGGAAAATAGTATGGCAGTTCTTCTAACTGTCCAGCTAACTGCTTGTTGAAAGCATTCGCGAGGGCTCATCTAACCCACAGAAATTGCTCCAGACAGACAGCACTGACTCCAAAAATGTATTATACGACATTTAATTTCTAACTCTCTTAGTCGAAAAAAACAAACTCAATTCCAATAGGAATTGGCTTGTAATGTATTTAGTGATGCCTGTGTGAGGTGTGTAAACAGCATGTGTAAATAACACCTTAGCTGTTTGGCTGTAGGTCACCGAAGCAAACACATCAAGCTATTGTGCTTCCCCTACAAACCTGTCATCACTCACACCACCCCAGCTGGTAAATCCTCTGCCTTTTTTTTCCTCCCCAGATGTTTCATTCTCCAGTTTGAAGCTGACATCTGGAGAAGTGATGTTGCAGAAATGCTATACATCAGCAGGCCAAATATGGGATATGCTATGGAAATGAAAATGTAGTGACAGAATAAAATTAATGGACTTTCAGATGCAAGTCAATAAGTGATGTAGTGCCTGTCAATAGTTTCCTAATGCAAAAAAAGGCGTGAAACCTTGTTACACTGAAGGGCCCCCCAGGAGAGACGCGACATCTGGCCAGATGGAGTTTCTGAAAAAAGGCACCCTGAAATCTAACAAACACACATACACATGCCCCTCACCCCCGTTAGTCAACATCTCTCCAGAGCCCCTCCCTGCTCATCACTCCCACATACTTGTTAAGCCGCCCCAGCCCTCTCCCCTCTCCCATCTTTTCATCCCTTGTAACCATTTCTGCCAAGACAATAGTACATTTGAAATACCCCCTCCATGGTATTTTTGGGTTTTAGCCATCTCAAGACATGAAACTGCAGGCAAACTAGCTTATAGAGGGGCCTGGCAGATGGAGGTTTCATCTGTGGGTCTCTCAGCATCTGTCTCAGAAACTGGAAAAAGGGCAGAGAGGCAAAGAGGGTAGGAAGACCTCCTTTAAGGAACAGGTTCACAAAGGCTTAGAGCAGCCCCTCAGGGAACAGGCAACTGCTCTTAGAGCAGCAGGCAGAAAGAGCAGATTCTCCCCGCATTCTTTGTAAGAAATCTGTACTCATCAGGCTTGTGAAAGAGGGACATTTCTGCTAGAGCAGCAGTTACCTTTTTAGTAAAGCCATGAAGGAAACCATTGTTGTGGGGATTTTTGCAGCAAAAGGCCTGTAAGTTTGGGTGCTTTGACCTGGGAAAAGTGGCGATTGTGTCTGCCAGCAGCAATGGACTGCTTGGTCCTTAAGTCATAGGGAAAAAAATTACTGAAGGGTTTTGGTGGAACAAGACCTCTGCAGGTCTCCAGTCCAACCTCCTGCTCCAAGCAGGTCTGGCTGCAAAGCTGGAGAAAGTTGATCAGCACCTTGCCCAGCTGAGTTTTGAAAATCTCCAAAGATGGAGGTCCCACCACCTTGCTGGGTACTGTCCCAGGGCGGCACCAGTGTCATGGTGCACAGGAACCAGAGCTTCCCTTGTCACTGTTCCTGTGAACACTGTCACTTGTTCCCTGTGGCTTCCTGCCCTTACAGGGACCTTGTCAACCCCATGAGCAGCACAAGCTGTGATTTGATCCCCCTCCATCACCTCCTCCAGAGTCACCCAAGCCACTCTCTCAGCCATCGCAGCAGCCCTTCACCAGGCTCTCCATTTTGTCCTTGTCTTGCTTGTACCGGTTGGCACACTGTCCAGAAAAGTGGACAGAAAAGTGAACTTTATTAAGTTGAATTGTACAATTGGCTGTATTAAGGCAGTTTTCATCTGTATTAAGGCAGTTTTCAGCACTATTTTTTTTTTCTCTGTAGACATGCAGAGGAATTCTCCAGCAGCTCAGACCAAAAGAGAAAACCCCAAACCCCAACTCTGGTCATTTTATTTACACAGGGAGGAATGCAGGAATACTGACTTACTCCCAAGTACCTTTGGTTACCCTGTATCACTACAAATTTGTTAAGAGTAGAACTGGCTAACCCACAATCCCACTGAAGACACAATTGCAAGTTCTAATTGAAGTAACTACTGCAGCCCACAAAATGTAGCAAAACACAGCTCCTGCTGCATTTTCAGAAATATGTCAGCAAAGAGAAAACAGAGATAAGTAGGAAAAAGCCATCAGCTTTTGTGATAAATTTTCAGGAAGTAGGAAGAAATAAATTGGGAGCTTAGCTATTTTGAAAGTAAATGCTATTTTTTCAGAGAATATTTACATTGGCTCTGTGTTCCTATCTTTCCAGTCAAAATTCTGTTTCTCACAACATGACAATGTATTTTAACATGAGGCCAAAAGGGATCCATATTCCAACTAAAGCAACATCGATGGGTACATTCTACACACACAACTCGCCCTCAGTAAGGCTGCCTGGAGAAGGGCAAGAAAGTTCAGATCATTGCAACCAGATGTGGTGTCTATCTCAACCAGCTCCTGGACTAGAGTGAATCTGGCCTCTGACAGGTAGTAATCGGCCGCAGGGGAAAAGGGGTTTCTGCTTGGAAAGAGAGCACAGCTTACAGTCCACTACAGGGATATATATATTCTACTATGGGAATACAATCTGCTTCTGATTTCAGTTCTTGCACATCCTCTTCGGCCACCCATGACAGCAGAAGGGCGAGCAGATGGGGCAGAACCAGATTCAGCAGCACTCATTAAATCTGCTGCTTCGTGAGGGTCAAGCCCTTTGCTTAGGATAGACGTGCTCTCAAGGATTGCTGATTTCTCTATAATCATCTCCAAACAGTACAGGAATGACAGGAGGGGTTGCCTTAGCAAATCGCATTGCTTGGCAGAGAAGGTGTGACCTTGGATATTTAATCCTGGTTATCTAGTCAAGGTAATTTGAAAGTTGGTTGTGAAGAGGCTTGGAGGTCCTGGAAGAGCTGGAGCCCAATCACCATCTTTGCCTAATTTCAGGAGCCACTGCTCAGCAGAGGTGATTCCTTAAGCGTTTGATTTACCTTCAAAGCCTGTTTAAAAACACTCATTTTTCATGATTAATTAAATCTATATTGGTGTTTTCCCAACATAATTTTGTTGGTCAGGATATGGTTGGTTGTTTCTTCCTTTTTTTTTTTTTTTTTTCACATTCCTAAAGTAAAAGCCACGGTAAAGCTGCAACACCGACCTGTCTGACTGAAGCAGTGGGTAGGGACAGAGATGTTAAAATCAGTGAGCACTCCAGAAAGCATTACATGCAAAAGCAAACTTTAACTATATTGTATTTATGCCCTCAGACTGTTTGGTTTGGGTTTGGTGGTTTTTTGTTGTTGTTGTTTTCCCCTGGGAGTATCTGAGTTCCCATCTCTTCAGAAAAAGGAGTTTGTTTCCAGTGGCAGTTCTTGGAACTGGAACACTAAGTCCAATGCCAACTGAAATATTGATATGCAGAGGGTGCACCCCACTGCTTTCCAGTTACTTGAATTCCTACCTTGGAGCTCAGGCTGCCTGTGTTTTTCTGGGAAATCCTGCAGCAGCAAATAATCACATCAAACCTAAGGGATTTGTTTGAAGACAGATTTGAGGGTTCACAAATCCTTTTTTTTTTTTTTTCAACAGGACCTCAGACAGAATCTGGAGATTGTTCATGGTCAAGTTGCTCCCTGAGCAGTGCAACAAGGCATCTTCCTATGCTCCTGTGCACCATTTCCCTTCCTTTCCATGATAACCTCTGTCTCCTCTTATCTTGCTGAGGACCTTGGAATGCTGCCAGCTCCCCTATTGCCTCCCACCACACACCATCTACCTCCTGCGTCCCATGAGCAGCACGTGCAGGCTGGCCTGTACATCTGTGCTGATAGCCTAGAACACTTCAAACAGTGCAGGGAATTGCTGAGCACATTCTTGTTTCTTTTTGTAAGGACGGACATGATTCCAGATCTTTCCCCTCTACCTAGAAACCAGATTTTATAAAATCTACAGGAATTCAGCCTGCAGATTCAAAAGGGAAGGAGATAGTAATATATACAATGTGAGTGCATAAATTTTCTTACCCTGGGAAAGAAGGTTAAAAAACGGAACAACAACCTTAGTTACAACAACTAAACTTGAAACACAAACCCCAAGAGAGGGAGTCTCTGTCTCTTGTTCTGCCTTGTGAGCCCTAAGATGAGCCTCACTCATGCAGCATTTATAATCATTCTTTTAATCTATGAGGACATGCAAGATGGAGTTACAAATCACTAGGAATATAATTAACTCGCAGTGAATGCAGAGCTAATCTCTTTGCTGCCAGCACTATTACACAGGCAGTAAAGCCTTTCTCAGATCAGGTCCTATGTGCCAACGGTTCTGGTCAATGATTATCCCTTGCAAAAAGCTTGTGACATGCTCCCTCCAGTCACCTGTTTACATCCCAAATGTTCTCAAGTTCTGCTATTTCAAGCATAACTCTTGTGACCTTAGTCAATGATATTCAATCCAAGCCTCCTTACCATATCCTGCATGGCAAACAACTTCAGATCAGTTTTAGTAACCAGTGCTATGTCATGCCTGTGGTCAATGACTCTAAATATGCCCACGCCCATACGTTTCGTAAATTCAGATGTCTGTGATAGCAAACAACAGGCTCTGGGTGGGTAGTCCTGTTTCACCAAAGGGGTATTTTTGCTCTTTGAACATTTTCTTTCACCTTCTGAGCATTGCCTACGTGAATTTAGATTCATTAGAAGAGATCAGCTAAGCAGGATAAGCAAAACAATTGTGACTCCTGCAGAATGTCTTGAAGAGCTGGATGAGTCAGAGAACAGATCCACCGAGCAGAAGATACCCAACTCCAACAGCAGCCAATTGCAAAAGCTTACAGACAGTATAAAAACAGGTCAAGTATACAGTCATATTTCTTCTAAATACTCCACCAGACCCAGTGGTTTGTGGCTCAGGGACTTCCTGAGTTAGAGATGGTGTGTCTGTGTTTAATAGCCTGGACAGACTTTTCTTCCTGGTATTTGTTCGAAAAGTTCTTGGACCCCTACAACATTTTAGTACCCATAGTGTCCTCCTCACTCTATGTGTGAATTGCCTCTTTCTTTTTGATTCTGCCACTTTCCAGGCCACTTTCTTTCCTTTTCAGTGTTTGTTCACTCTCTCCATGCCAAGTTTTGTAATGAGCCTCGAGGACAGAGAGTGACTGGGTCCCATTCAGGATATAAGTTGTGCTCTCGTTTGGAAAATGCTCTGTTGTTTCCCCAGGGGAGCTAGTAAGCAGGTGACCAGTCTTTATCCCAGTACACTCATAAAATACACACATTACCTTTGAAAGTTCCCTCCGAGCAGCAATTCTGTGTTTACAAAGGGTGCAGAATTACTCCTGTAAAAACAAATGATCATCATCAGCTCAACTGCATCCTAATTTGAACATTTTTCATGTTATGAGACATTGGTGGAGCTTATCTGAACTTCTGCTAGCAGCTGCCATGCACAGGATGCAGAGAAACTGTTAATCCTCAGTGTTACCCTCAGCTTTGCTGATGCACCTTGTTTGTGCCTGTTTCTTCTCTTACTGCTCTAGGCTATACCTGTCAAAGGTGATCTGTTCCGTGCAGAGGGTATGGACATGGTAGCAGTGGCACATGGAAGAGGTGTTAACCTCAAGCCGTGCAGGGAGCTGGTTTAAGCACAGCTCTGCAAGTTATTCTACTTGCACAGTGGAGGGGAACCTGCTCTGAAGGACAGAAGCAATAACAAGTGGCTGAGGGCAAAGAGCCAGTGGAATTTCTTAAATTGGCTTTTTCCCTGCATCCAGCACATTCTGAGCACTCACAGCAGAAGGGCAGTGCTGAAGGTGGCTAATGGCTCTTAGGCTTGCAATGCTCTGACACATACCTGCACGCATACATACATACATATATATATACACACACACAAATCCCTTCACACTTTCATGTATACTTTTTCTGTTCCAATTGATTTATAAGGCATGCTTTCAGTACAACCCCTCTTGATTTAGGAAATACTGAATAAACTGTCTTTAATACCTTTAGAAAAGAAAGTACCGTGTTTAAAAAGCTTGGCTGATCACTTGGGCAGCTTTATCTCGTGCCTCCCAACCTCCTACTAGATCAGCTGAGCCTTTGGTCTCCAGCTTCCCCCTGTTCCTGTCCGGTGCAGCTGGGATGACCCCCAGGCACGGCTGTCCTTATGACACCAGCCAAACCAGTTTCACTAGGGATACCACATAAACTATCAGTCCCGCAAACACAGCGGGTGAGCCCAGCAGCCCATCAGTCTGCCCTGCTCACTTGGGTTTTGCAATCCTGTAAAGGCAAGCATTTCTGTCTTGTCAGAGAGCAAAAATGCTTGCATACAAAATAAAACAAAACAGACTCAGTAGAATTCATTAATATGTTACTAAACAGGATTTGCCCACCCTCTCTGGTCTAGAGCTGAGAGTCCCAGGCAGTCTGTTAATTTACCGTGTTTTCCCATCACATTCAGTGTGCTTGCTAGGATTCTTTGCATCCTGAGTGCAAGCAGGTGGAATAGTATAAACCATGGCTGTCACCAAATTTAGAATAAAACATACACATCTGCTTACATAACAAGTTGAATGGGCTTGGTTCACAGAATTAGACATTTGATCTGTGGCTCAGCTTGGGTGTGGGAGATACCAAAGTAGCTATGAGCACTTCTCCCTTCTAGTAGCTGGTTAGTTCTGGAACTAATTTGAGGGTTGTGTGTACCTCAAATAGATGCTGACTGGAAATAGCTCTGAATAAGACACACCGGCAGTTGAGGGTAAGTATGAAGCAGCAGCCAAGACTGGGTGTCAGGAGAGGCCAGGAGTGGATGTCATAAAAACCCCGTGCTGTTTGGAGCAGTTTCATCCACGGGAATTCTTCAATAGTTGGCTCATGAAACGTTGCAGCTGTCTTGCAAATGCTGGCGAGAGCAGTGTGGCCATGTGAAGTGGCCAGTCAATGGCTGTCGGTGGGGAACTCCATGTCTCTTTCTAACCAGACAGTGGAGGCTTTCAGCAGATACCACTGAAGCCTGATGTGATATCTTACATAGAGAAAACTTGAAAATCTGTCTCTTCTGCTTTGTTCTGCTTCTATGCTGATCTGCTCTCCTCACTGTAAAAGGATGGTACGTCAGCAGCCTGCATATCCTGGAAGCTGTAGGGAACCACTCTGCAAACACAGGTTTTGCTCCAAGAAAAGCCCAGCGCACTGTATGCATGCAATCTGCCACAGACCCCGGGGTCTCCAAAAGCCAGATTTTCTAACCACAGATTCCAAGTCATACCTCTTACATTTAAAAAAAAAAAAAAAAGTTTTTGCCCAGTAGGGAGGGGAACTTTAATCTTCCCAAACAGATCAGCTTTTACAGGAGGCTATTTTAGGTGTCGATTCTGTAACAGTGAAGTTATTGGACAAATGAAGAACATGGCATATGCTGTAGCTTGGAGCAATTCACATTCCTCAGGTGCTAAAAGCTTTAAATACTTCCTTTGGGCATGAAATAGATCTGCTGTCAAAGAAGCCAGCATTCTTGACAGTGCACTGTCTCACAGACTCCCACAGGAGAAAGTCTGCAGAGCTGAACTCGTCTGACCCCAGGAAATCCTTCCCACATCTCTCATTCTTGCTTAGTTTCTTCTTTAATTTCCAGAATTTGTTGAAAGGCCAGTTTGATGTTTGCTTATCTTCCTTTTCATGCACTTTCTTGGTCTTCCTTTCTTATATTAATACCACATTAAAGATGGGATATGAGCCATGCAAGTCAGGAAGTCCAGTCTTTCAGAGACACTCACTCAGCCAACATTTTTAATGACTTCTAAAAACTTCTCTCGTTGTCTTTGCTAATAACACAAACAGGTGATTTCAGACTGGAGCATTTATGCAGACAGCAGGTAATATCTTTCCAGGGAATCCTATCTCTTGTGAGCTTATTTTTGTCCATTTTAACTAAAAAATCATATGGAGATCTCCAATTAAAGTATCAATAACTTTAAGTTGTATGCATGTTTCCTCCCTTTTCTTTTTTACACCACTACAGTAGCAGCGCTATCATGCTTTACAACAATGATTTAAGGGCTTTTCTATACATTCTTGGTGTTGCTTTGGGTTCCAAACACATTAGCTGTTTCTTCATGGTCAAAAAGAATGAATATTGTGTAAGAGACCCTGAATTTGCTCCATTCATGGTTGGTTTGGGGATTATTTTACATCTTCTTATTAAACAGGAATAGTAAAATTTGGGAATACTGGGTCCAATTCAGGGTTTACAGGTCTCTGAAAGCTTTTATCTGGCTTGTTTACTCACATTTGATCTCACAACTGTTGGTCCCTGTTTCTGACTCCATAAGAACACCCTTAGCCACTCATACCTGGCTGTACCTCCAAAGCTGTTTATGTCTCCTAAAATTTTAGTCAGTAATTTATTCTTCTTCCTTGCAAATTCATGAGTGAGAGAAGACACTAAGTGTTCCCCGTCCATCCACTAAGTGATGGGAAAACACTGTGTCGCTGGCTCCTAGTTGGTGCTGTCCTAGCTAGTGCTAGCCTGAAATCAGTATTTTATTATAAAAATGGGAATAAATCCATTTTGATCCATGAGATCAAATACTCCCTCATACTCCCCATGCAAATGCTTGTTTATGAATCAACGGTCCTATCTGCATGTTTCCAGAAAGTTGTGAGGAAAATCATATTTTGATCCCATTTTGACCATATGCTCCACATGGTTAAAAGCTGAAGCCAAGATTTTCTTCTACAGGCCAGAAGCTTGATACTTGGGGAACTGAGGGAATAATTAACGCAGCTCTCTATAAAGCCAGCTTGTGACCATTCCTATTCATCGGAATCTATATTCACCCCTTTATTTTTCAGAGTAATATTAATATGAAACAGCAAGGAGTGTGAGAGTGGATGCTGAAAGCCAGGAGGAATTCAAAGACGGCCTACAGAGGATCTGTGGCCCAGAAAGCAAGAGCTAGCCGAGAGATCAGGCGAGCTCAGAAGGCTGTAAATAAATTTGATTGCGGACCGCCGCCATCTACAGACGGAGCTGTCTGGTAAAGGACGGATCTTCACTCCCAACAGCCGCCGAGCAGCCCTACCGGCACTTCTCCGGCTTCAGGCCCGCCTCCCCTCACGCCGCGCCGGTCACGCCCCACAGGAGAGCTCCCGGCTTCCGCCGGGCCTCCGGGCAGGGCCTACCCGCGCC
>JMFS01047726.1:0-11474 GCA_000699545.1 Podiceps cristatus
GGCGGAGGGAGAGCCCTGCCTGCCGGCAGCCCCGGCGGCGGGCGCGGAGTGCCCTCGGGGGGTGCCTCTGCTCCTCCCGCAGCCTTCCAGGTTCCCCAGCAAAATACGAATAAGGTCAATTGTTTTGCCAATCTGAAGGAAAAGCTATTATTGCCAGCACGAAATACTTGATTTGGCAAACTTACCGACTGCACGGTTTTTGCTATAATAGGTGAACTTACTCTGCACCCAACCTAAGCGACTGCTTGAACTGGTCTTGCGTAGCACCAGTTATTCAGACCCCGCTGTGGGTTTACCGTGATTCGTGCCTCTTTCTCTGAGAGGTGCTTCTGTGAAATGTGCTGCGGTGCAGCAATTGCATGGGCTGTCAAAACACGGGCTTGAAGGAACATCAGCGGTTGGCGGCTTTTCTCAGTCAAACCCGCATCCTCTGTTGTGCACTTTTCTGTTCCGGCTCTGCAAAGTAAACTTTCGATTTACCTTGTGCGGCAAAGGATTCTGTTGCCTGTCTCCAGCTGAGAACACCTGGGTAGGGAGATACCATCTTTGCTTGGTAGCTGGTTTGCTTTAAGATGGAAACTGCCTAAGATGCTATGTGGAACAGAAAATGAATTGGCTTGGATTTCCTTGGGGCTTTTTTTGCCTCTAACCATACAAACCTGTTTTATCTCCATATAGGTCATTGTTAAAAAGAAGCTGCTGGGTCAGAAGGACCACTGGTGGGGCCACAGATAGGTGGTTGTTTTCGGGTGGGGGGGGCAGAGAAGGAAAAACATGCAACTAATACACTGCTACCCTGAGTAATCTGTCTGAATCATATTAGCAAGACAATGTAGGACCAGGCCTTAGTATTGTATCAAAACTTGCTTTTTTGCTCCTGAGAATATTTGCAGACTGGCTCATGAACACTTTAAATGTATGCCTGTCATTTTACATTCTTATTAGTAAAAGAGGAAATAGCAAATATGAAGAAACTTGATAAAAATCACTTTCGTCGGTTCCTTACACATTCCTCACACTGACTGACTCAACCTAGCTTTGAAGACATAATCAGTTAAAAAATAAAAACTTAGTACAAGACCATGCATTCCTGTTTACAATGTGTTGGATCATGTCACAGATGTGGCACGTCAGGGACCAGCAGAAGCCATGACTGGGCTGCCACCCCTGTATTATTTGCAATGGGAAATGACTTGCAGGCTTTGTGGGGTTTATTCCTTTAACTGAAACCGACTCAGATTCATTTTGAAGCAGTAGAAAAATATTAATCATTGCTGGGAACCCAGTATCTAATGTGCAGGAGCCATTTCTTCAAGTTCAGCTTGTGTTTATATTTTCAGTGTTCAGCATGTAGGCATCTGACAATTGGGATGGATGCACTTGGTTGCCTATATGCACAATAGTAATATTCATATGACAAGCATTGCAAACCTCCTTGGAGTTACTCGCTGCTGTTAAATATTTTTTTTTAACAAAAACAAACAAAAAAAAGAGCAGATCTGCCTTTTATTTGGCTCAAGAGTTAAAAAAAAAAAAAAGTTTATTTGATTAGATAAAAATGGATGTCTTCCAGGCGGTAATTTCCCTTTAAAATTGAACATCTAGTTGTACTTTGTGGAATGAACCTTTTGCATAGTTAAATATCATAACAATGTAAGGGAAAACTGATCGTAGCTTGCATAATTTAACTTACCACATTAGCCAAGATGTTATTCATCCTATTGATTTAAGTGTGATTGCTTGTGTTGAGGGAAGAACCTCACAAAAGACAGAAATACTTATTTTTATTGTTGAAATTGCAGCTTATAAAAAGTTTTTTGACCGGCTGCACATGAGTAGCTGGTTTGCAGGTTTGTATTCAAAGACTCACTCGTCAGAGCAGCTAAGAATCTATAACTTCAGTTGAAATTAATGGGTGTTTAGTATATCTTTGAAAAGGAGAAGAAAGTATTTTTTCTGGAGAAAACTACTGTGAAGGGATGCTCGACTACTTGTTGTTAAAAATGTCACAGGTTTTTAAGAACCGAAACACAGCTGATGTCATGCCCCTCCCTCAGTTGGCTGTGTATGCAGTAGAAAGATTATATTATTATTCTAGGTGGAAGAAACTTAGCTTCATGAATAAACTCACTGGCAGATTTCCTCATTAGCTTATTGGCATTGCATGTCCATTTTACATGATAAGTAGAAGAGAAAGGATGAGTCCTCTGTTAGGAAGGAGTATAAGTTTAAAGGAGAAGGAGAAGGTCATTTGACTGCCCTCAGATAAGAAAGGAACTGCTAACAACTTGCTGACAGTTATGGAGCATAAAATAATAGGTGATACCAGATGGTTCTTAAGTTTACCTCATAAAATAATTTGGATAAGTGTTTATAAATATTTAAGGGCCCAGTACTACCAACCTTTACACAAATTATTTTTTTCTAATGCAGCTAACCCAACATAATTCAGCGAGACTGTGAGTAAGGGTTATTCGTACAAATAAGACTTTACAGGATTGGATCCATAAAAATTTATAAACATTAACAAAATATTTCAATGGCTGAATTAAAGAATCATCTGGTACCATCTATTCCTTTAAGTTTCCCAGATACTCAGATATTCAGCAAAGAATACCACTTTTTGCAGTGCTGAGAGAAGATGAGTGACCTTCTCCTTATCCATTAACCAATATTCCTTTTACTAGAGAATCAGTTATTTTCATAGCTAGCAAAGGTATGAAATTCATATTCTAAATGTAGGTAACTTGAAAAACTAAGTCTCACAACAGTCTTACTTCTAGCGGTATGTGCTTAGGAGTTTAGAGGGGCTATTTCTTCTGTTCAGGCACCAGAGTGTGATTTTTTTTGTAGTGGAAATTGCAGAGACGTGTCAGCAGCCCATTGTCCTTGGGATACTCCCTGCTCAAAGGGAAGACAGACACAGGGTCCAGAGCAGTAGTCTGCATTGAGCCACAAAAGCAGCAAAAAGCATGAAATTTTGCATCCTGGGAATACTAAAAGCAACACAAACTACAATGTTCACACTATATCTGTATTCCTAAATTGGATACCTTCTTCTGCAATCTCTCTAGGCTTGATGGTGCCACCAGTCTTTGTGCTCCTCTTAGCCCATAGGTACTGCCACTGTGTGTACAGTTGGTGAGGTTTTGCCCCAAAAAGATTAATAATGGAGAAAAGCCATCTTTGCAGAGGGCCAGTACAAATCCTTCATGTCTCTTAATCTCGCTTAAACCCTGTGTATTGTAGAAGAGAGCTTCTGGTTTAAATAATAGAAAATCCTTAGACTGTCAATAATGCATTAGCTCTGAAAGAGAAATAGCGGTTATAAATAAGCTCAACTAGTTCAGCTTATACTCCACCTAGCTCTGATTTAGAGAAAAGTACAAGCAGGGAAGTATATTTTTCTGCTATGTGCCATCCATTACTTAAAATTGGTTGTTTGGGCTGCTCACAAAATAGCATGCATTTCTGGGATACTTAAATATCAGAAAAAGAACTGAAGAATAAATATATTTAATGCTAATCAAAACAGGTTAGTGAAAGTTAGGTCTTGCAGGCACACTTGTGGAATTTTTGGTTGTTTGAAAGATTTGTGTAAAAGATTACAGGTCGGCATAAGAAAAACAGCTATACTGATAGGACATACTTGGATTTGAGCAAGGCAGTTGACTTAATACCACATGACATTTTGATTTCAAGTCTTGCATTACACGGTATTAACAGGTCACCCATTATGAGGATTAAGAAGTGTCTCACTGACAAATTTCAAAATGTAGTCTTTTAATGGGGGAACTTGCCCAGCAGAATCCAAAACAGTCTTCAGCTAATACTATTTTATATTGTTCTCAGCAGTCCAGGCCATGAGACAAAATCTTTGCTTTAAAGGTTTGCATATGACAAAATATATTTTAGCACAGTAAATAAAGAAGATATATTACTTCTGCAGTGATTTGATTTGGCTAAATGATCACTGTCCAACAAGCAGCATACTAAATTCATTTTACTACAGTCAAGTGCAAATTAATATCTTTGGGAACCAAAAGCTTGAAGGAATGGACACTGTCTCAGAGAGCAGAGACTCAGGGAATGATAAAAAGTGATTACCCTAGATAATCACCCCTAACACGAGATCTCAGTGCAATGCTGTGGAAACGACTCAGCACAGTCCTTGCGTGTTTCCAAAATATCAAGCACAGTTCTGGTGTCTGCACTTTAAAGATGGGAAAATATTGGAGAAAATCCAAATATTTTGCGAGTCAAGCACAGGTCTTGAAATGGGAGGCTTAAAGAGCTGGACATATTCCACTTACTCAAGGTTGAGAGGATACAGGGAGAAAAGATAACAGTGAGCTTTTTCACTCTTGATGACAAAAGCACAACTAAATCCAGTGACTGGAAGTTTAAGGTTAGATGTAATCAACCTTGAAATCAGATGCAATTTTCTAGCAGTAAAGGTAATTAAACGCTGTAAGAGCTTACAAAGGGATGTGGTGCACTCACCATTGCTTGATCTTTCACTGTCTGTCTTAAATACGGGCTTTACTTCAGCTTCTGGGAGGACTCCTAATGGACACGGCAGTCTCAAACAGGGAGGGAAGGAGGGTCGTGTCAGGATAGATCCCCTGGTGATCCCTCCAGCCCTGCATCCATTAGAATGATGCATCTGTGTGACTTCTTCCATTATGGCTGAAACAAGATGGCTTGAATTACACCCTGCCTACTCAGACATTGCAGGTTGGCATTAAGGTAATGAGTATAATCAAATCCCATACTTGAGAGCTCCCGTTGGCTGCCTACAGCAGCTAGGAAGAATCCCTTCTCCACTCCTCCCAGAGGATATTTGGCCTCATATATTCTGCAGAAGTTTTTTCCTTCCTTTGAAGCATGTATTATTTATTTTGCTGTAGCTAGGAAGAGAGTAAACCAATGCAGAAAATTATCTTAAGACATCTGATGCTCGGGTCTGAATTAAGCCAAGTCCAGGAGCAGTAGAGATTTTTCTAGCTCAGATTGGCAAGGATAGTGGGGGTTTTTCTGCATAGATTGTTTCTGTGATTGTCTGGGCATGTCGCACCTAATCAGTTCTCAAGTATTGCAGGGATCTCAGGTAGTGCTTTAGACACGTAACAGTTTGGTTTCTCAAGAACTAAAATACTAGAGGCTAATGAAAGTAATTTTCTCATCCTTGAGGTACATATAAACATTTAATAGCCTCTGATATATGGGACAGCAGACTAAACAATCTGATGATCTCTCTTGGCCTTAAATTGTGAGGATGTGTAAAGCTTGTACATAACATAATAACAGTCCTTACTTTTCTAGGGGTCCCAGGAATACAGGGAGTTACACGGTGAGTTACAAGCACCAAGTAGTGTCCAGTACCACTGGTCAGGGAGAGTCAAACCCATGGAGAATTCAAAAACAAAGCAACTCCGGCCAAAATTTAAAAAGACACCATAACAAAATACTGCCATTTGCTTGCAGGTCTTTGCCTTGCGTGTGTGGGAAGAACTTCTCAGAGATACCTGCCTTTAGCAGGAGAGATCTGGCCTCACAGCTTCTGCCACCCATAGTCCCTTCCTGTCTATGCGGATAGGACAGGCCTGCATGACAGCCAGACAGCTTGGTCATGGAGAAGTCCTGTTCAAAGCAGGTTTCGGAAGACTTCCAGCCCTAAGCTATGAGATATTTCATCTTTGTGACAGGTGAGGGTCCTCAACATCCCTACGTGAGAACTCGGATATTTACCACTCTCTCTGGCAAAACATTTGCAAAGGCACCATGGTGTTTTGGTGTGGTTGCAAGGTGCAAGTTGCTCCATCCAGAACACCATTACTGAATAAATATAAATTAGCTGTTCCTCTATGTAGACTAACATAACTAGTGATAACTTGTTTTTAACCTCTTTCCCAGAGATCATGGAAAGGAATGAAAGAAAACTAACTCAGACTGGTGAAACAAGACAGAAAACACATGTACGTCTATCATACCAGCATAGATATGCATCTCCATGGCTTATTGCCTCTGAGTAATGTGTTGTATTAATCACTAGCAAGTGTAATGAATACTGTGACACTGCAAATTATTCATAAACAAAATGAATAAACCACGGTGTTCTAGATCCCCAAAATGTCTGCACCTGGCAGCCTACAAGAGCACAGTAGGTATACCTTCCTATAATGCTTATCATCACAGATACTTTTTGTTGCTGCAAGGCAGGAGAAAAGGACACATCATTGCCTCAGCTCATCAAGATATTCTTCTCAGTTTAGATTTATTACAGGTTTCTCTTAAACTACAGTTTTACTTAAGAAATGGGCTTGTCTCGTTGAGTGTATGTACAAACCGCAAATGAGGTTTTCCAAACAAATCCTCTATTGCATAATTCTTATTGTCATTTTTAATAGCTAGATGGAAAAAAAATAGTTTCCTAAGGAATCATTGTTTATGATGAGACATGTAAGAAGCAACTAGCACTATCCCAGAAGCAGTTTGCAGGGTGTCTGGGCAGAAAATGAGAAACTTCAGTGGATTTATTATCTTCCTGAAACAGAAGAAAAAGAGACTTTAAAAAAGTAATCCAGCAACAGCTAGCAATAACATAACAGGCATTCATTCCAGCCATCTGAGACTTGGACATCTGAAACACTGTTCAGAGGATATTGTAGATATTTCTTTATGTACAATATCATGAGGACATACAAAAACTTGATTGCTCTGGAAGAGCTCACATGGTACCCAGGATCTGTTATCTTGAGTCCTTCAAAATAATCAACTTGATGTATTAGGTTTTATGTTGAATTTTTTAATTATGTCTTTTATTCTTATGTAGGAAACTTAGCCGAATTCACTGGGATATTGTGCATATTTACAGAACGTGCATATTTTGCCATACGTTTACCTGGTATTTTACATTAATAGAAACAGAAGTGTGATGTGCCCCAAAGAAGGTGCCAACCTAAGATCCTGATCCTGCAGGTGTTTATACATCTATTCAATATTATGCACCAACAGTACCGCCATTGACTTCAGCTGAAACTTTTAAAAGATTTAAAGTTAACTGTGTATTTAAGTCTTTTGCTAAGTGACACTTTTAGCAATATATACGGACACACCAGGAGAACAAAATATATAGGTTAAATGATCCCTTATACTTAGGCACTTAGTTTCTACCTAGATAAAATGGGAAGGTATATGCAATTTACTTTCAAAGTAAATCTTACTCACAAGATGAAAAGTGCTGTATAAAAGCTATTATTACTATAAGAGTGCTATATTTTCTTTTCTTCCTGCAGCCAGTTTGTTGAAAAAAAGTGCTTTCATCTTCCATGAAATTGTCTTGCAAGACAATTATGTTATGGTGTAATAAAAGGTATGTTATGTTATAAACAAATACGTTATGGTGTAATAACAGGTATTACAGGGCAAATGACATAAACTGTAGTAACAGATATATGTGTGTATATATATCTCCCATGTGTGAAGATTTCCTTCTCTTCACATGTATCAGGTATCAGACGTCCCCTGTTCTTTGGTCCTGGACGTCAGGAAGGACCAAGATTGAAACTCTAAGATGATGTGCATTTCCCCCACCCCCTCATAAACTAAACTGAAGAGAAGCTGACAGAGATTTAACATAGTCTGTGTTTCTCATACTTATTCTTCAACAGTTTCCTTTTCAGGAGAAACCCACAGAGGACAGTCCAATGTGAGCCCTTCACTGAATTAAGCTTTGCCAGAGCAACCTGGATGGAGAAGCAACATGAAAGAATCAGAGGTCCTGGGAAAATGAGAAGCATGAACACTGTCTCTCTGTTTTTTAGGAAGTGGGACAAGTATGACTTTCTGCAAAGAAGCCCATTATGGGATTTTTTGTTACAAGGCATTGATTTTAGGCAAATTACAGAAGCTGCAGATACTGACTCTTGATAGATACATAGTGATCCATAAGAACAACTGTAAAACAAAAGAAGATCAAGAGAGCAGGAACATTTGAAGCATAATTGTCTCTTTTGTTCTGGCTATCAATAAAATTGGACTTTTTTGCTCTTGTTTAACTGGTTAAGTGCACAAATTCTGACTAGAGACCTTGTTAACTACTGTGCTGAAAGGCAGTAAAATCCAGACAGTGTTTAACCTGAATAAACATTAGACCCCACTTAAAAACAGTGGTCTGTCAAGAATTCTTTCAGGCTCAGTAGAGTAGTTAGTCAAAACTGATCATTACTCAGAGGGGAGTAATTGTCCCAGATGCCCAACAGGCCAGAGAAAATTCATCACAGGTACAGAGCTTTTCTGGTTGCAGGGAATGAGCCTGGACACAAGGTTTGTCTAAGTTGGCTCCCTCTTTGAAAACAGCTGGAGCTTAGACCGTCTTTATTTTGCTATTGTATTTTAAGGGAGCCAATTATCCTGTGGCGTATTCATTTAAATTCATTTAAATTGTAAATAAGTAAACAGGATTAGACCAAGGATTTGGCCTGACTCTTGTCAGCTTGGGGGAAACAATGAGACAAGGTCTCCAAATAATACTGCTGCCAGCTAACGACTTGGTTCACTAAGAGAACAGTCTTGTGATGATAGTCATATTAAAAGTGCCTAAAATCATTAGAATTAATTTTAAAATGGTCTCTGGGAAGCAGCTGGGCAGGGACTTAGAGGAGGAGAGTGAGAGAGAGAGAAAAGAGAGGACATTAAAATGGACTGATTAATAAAATATGAATACAGACAAAGCTGTGCAGCTGGGGTTTTACACTAGCATTTAAAAATAGCCATACATATAATTCTGCCTCTGGACTTATATCACTTTAAATCTTTTAGAAACGTATTAAAATTACTCAAAGAGGGACCATTTTGAAAAGCTCCCTAGTGTTATACATGATAATTAAAAAGTGGTTCATTATAAATCCTTCTGTCTAGTTCAACAGTATTATCTGCTTCCAGACAACCCTCAGAGGGGAAAGTCGCAGCCTTGAACTGGCAAAATTATTGTCCAGTGATGATGCATTGTTCGTGCTTACAGAAATGCAGCATGAGCACAGTAACACGGATCTTATATATGGATGCTACAGTGTCAGAAGAAAAACATGAGCGACATCATTGTTTATACTAATGAGACATTTCTGAAATAGCATTATTTGTCTAAAACCGAGGACAGATCAATTTCAGAAGTCAAGAAGAACAGGTAAGGGAACAGTCAGCTGTACTTCAGTTTTCCATTTTAGGACAAATACCATTCTCTAGATCATATAGCACCATTATGAAAATAAGTGTAAACATGAATTTGAAGATGAGTGGTTGAAAAGATTTGGCTGGTAAGATCTCAATGTATATATGAGTTCAGAAGATCATGATCGTAGAAATAATATGATTCAGTAAAAAACAGGGTGGGAAGAAATCCTTTAATTCATCTGGAACCATATACTGGGGGAAAAAAAAAAAAAAAGAAAACTGAATTTGAAGTTCTTGTTAGTCATCACTGAGGCGAGACATGTATCTGTATCTGACCTACAAAGAAGCAGATTTTTTAAGCACTGTACCGCTATTCCCCGTTGGGCATGCAAAACTGCACTGCATTTTGGAATAGCATCCACCCCGATGCAGAGGGCTGGCACAGGCCTGTGTTACTTTATGCCTTTTAACCCCTCAAGACAGAACTGAAGTGAGATTTTGATCTTCTCTTCACCCTAAAGTCAAGGAGTGATTTTCATCCTATTCCTTTCTTCCTGTCCCTTGTATTCATGTGGCAAGAAGGGTTTGGGCAACACTTCCTAAATGCACTGATGAATCTCCTCATGAAGAGGTTCTGTACACAAATATTATGCCCGCTTTTGAGGGTGAGTCAAAATATGGCCCCTGTTACCATAGAACAGTAATGAAACAACATATTTGTTTTTATGAGAGATGCATAGGCCCTTCAACACTTCTTACAGTTTAGTGTGAATTGTTGCTTTCATTATGAACCTATTAGTTCAGGGTTTTAACAGAGCCAAGCAGCTCTGCTTCAGGCTACTATTTGGCACGCAACACCACCAATACAAGAGTAACGGTTTATTTGGACAGTTTAATAAAATTCAATATCTCAACTGTTGCCAGGCTGAAAGACAAGCTAAAAAACATGTGGAGGTTTTCAGATTTTACAGACCATATTCAGATCATAGAAGGCATCTTTGCCTTTAAAAACTAACTACACAAAAAGATGAGAGTTCCTAAACTGAGGTAATTTTCTTGCCGAATTAGGCAAAAAACGTATTACAATATTGGCTGACATACTAATGGGTAAAAATAATGTTCAGGGATAGCACAATAAACAACTGAAATTCCACAGAATTTGGTTTTAAATATATATTGATGATTGAATAACAACAATGTGAGTCATCTGACATGGCGGGGTATAATGATGAGTTGCACGCGGTGCTGCTCTGTAAGGTGTTTTGAGATGTGTCAAAGAATGTGTGCTTCACATGTAATTGTTATTGGTTAAGAAAGATATAATTCAGTAACAAATGAAATTTTTTTTGGTCATTACAGATCTTCAAAGAACAAATCTTCTAAAGTACTAATTAAGCCTAAAATTATTTCGAGAAAGGAGTTTGAAAACTGTTGCAATATACATGTAAGAAATACCATATACTGCATATACCTGACTGGAGATGCATTTTCCCTCCTTTTTTTTTTTTTTTTTTCCTTGTTTCTGTGGCAGTTATTCCCTACATTTACAGAACCAAGAATGAAGTATATCGGGAACTGTAATGATAAAAGCCTTGGAACTGAAGATTGTAATTTAGAAGCTTTGAATCAAATGACTGGATGACTTGGGAAACTGGTAATAGGCTATATATAGGCTCCTTAAGCACAAGACCACTTGTTCAGAGTCTGTCTGGGTCCCAGGTGACCAAACAGGCCTTGCATGGGAATCACCAGCCTGGGCTTTAAGTGGCCACTTCTCCACCTTGCAAAGGAGCAGTCACAGCTTGGGGCTATTGCACAATCATTTTCCTGATCTCAACAAAAGCAGAGTAGCGAAGAACACCAGGTAACCCTCTCGTAAGCCACGTTTACACACCGCTCATTTATGTAACTCTTCAAACTACGTCATTTATGGCTACTACAAAGTATGCATGTGCTAATTGCCTAAGTATTCCTGGGCAGACTTTGCACTACAGCTGTCCTGGCTCCCGTGCCATCGGCAGCACCCAGGCTAGCTTTAGCTAGCTTTAGTGGCTCTGTCTACGTGAACTCCAGCCACTGTGAACAACCCTATGCTCTCACTAATGCCCAGGACAGCAGGCACAGAGACAAGGGAAGCATTTTGGTTGTTTTTCTGTAACGTGATGGTGACTTGTTGTCGTGGTTTAACCCCAAATGGTAACCGGACCACGGAGCCACTCACTCACCCCTCCCTGGTGGGGTGAGGAGGAGAATCAGAGGGAGAGAGATTGCGGGTTGAGGTAAAAACACTTTACCAAGAC
>JMFS01047727.1:0-15506 GCA_000699545.1 Podiceps cristatus
TGTTCCTTTATTGGATACAACATTTGCAAGGAGTTCTGTAAATGCACAGAAATAAAAGACACTGCTCTGAGATTAAGGTTTTAATACAATTTAGAAAATGTTGTTTAAATCTAGATAATCCATAGCTAGAAGAACTGACATCCAGAATGATGAAATGTGTGTGAATGCTGTTTGACTTAACTTTTTTTTTTTTTTACCCCAGTTAAAGACTGAATTGTTTTAGAAGCTGTCCCTCTCTTCCTCTCTCTCCCCTCACTCCCACCTCACTCTATGTCTAGCTCTTAATCTAAACTTCCACTAACTTTCATATTCACAAACTTACGCAGCTTCCAGTAGGATTTCTTTTTCTAAGGGCTTACATGTTTTTCTAAGTACATACATATATATATATATATACACACACACATATATATACACACACACACATATATATATATATGTATATCACCCAGTGAAACCCTTTTCTTTGATGATTAGTTTTCTGGTTTGCCTTTGCTTATTTGTATTTTCTTCTGTTGTTATTTTCATGTGTTTGCTGTCACTGCAGAGATGTTCTCTTGTTTTTTCTTATTTCTCTTCAATGAAGTGCACATTGTAAAGGATTTTTTTTTTTCCTTTGTATTTTCTTCCTTACTGACTTTTTTTTTTTTTTTTCTGACACTGTTATGAGCTGTAAAATGCTGCAGTTGTCACTTCTTTTTCCACGACTGAACAGACAAAGGATAGGTTTTTGCAGCTCATGAACTTGACATAGAAAGTAACAGGCATAGGGTTTATTTGCAGACTGAAAATGTGTAGTTAGTAGTATGTGTAGTGTTATCCTTCAGCTTCAGTACTTTTCTACTCAGTCTGCAGAAACCGCCACGGTGTTTCATACTTCAAGAAAACAAAAATATTAAAAGAATGTGATATCCACTCACAGTATAAGCAATTTGACAATCATTTTTATAATGCTCAAATAAAACTTTTGGCAGAATTTTGGAAAAGTTAAAAATACTTCAGAATGTAATGACTGCTGCAAACTTTGAGTAAGTAGACCTAAAAATCCATGACACTGAATCAACTCTTTTAGCACCAGTTAACACTAATAGCATGTATCTATGCTTATAATGAAAAATATTTGCACTATAGTCCTCTAAAAAAATAATTAAAAAAAATCAAGTAATATCTCTTTTCCTATTTTATATTTGTTAGTTGAAGATTTTCTGTGAAGTCATATCCCTGATGTTGTCCTACATTAGCCTTCAGAATTTGTATTATTGTCTAGATTTGAAGATCTGTTAGCAGAGTCTGTGCTTAACATCTGTATTTTAAATTGCAAATTTTGCAATTATAATTCCAAATAATTGTCTCATTATCTAAAGAGTAAACATTCCCAGATCCATGTTTTACTCATATAATAAAGATTAAAATTTGTCTGAATTTATGTTAGGAAAAATGTGAAGGTTTTTTTATGCCATTTCATTTAGGATGGTCTGAAGGAAAGATTCCAGGATTAGGTTTTTTTTTTTTTTTTTTTTTTTTTTCCATCTGAAGAGTAGTGATATAACAACTAAATGTAGAATTAAGAATTACTTAAAAAATGAACAAGAATTAATTATTGTTCCACAGAGCTTGCAATCAGATAGGTAGTCTGCAAATTTGTCATTAATGTAAACTCAATATATGGATATAAGGAGGAAATTTTTTACGATGAGGGTGGTGAAATACTGGAACGGGTTGCCCAGAGAGGTGGTGGAGACCCCATCCCTGGAAACATTCAAGACGACATTGGATGGGGCTCTGAGCAACCTGATCTAGGTGCCCCTGCTCACTGCAGGGGGGTTGGACTAGATGACCGCTAGCGGTCCCTTCCAACCCAAAACGTTCTATGATTCTATGATTCTATTCAAGGAAACAACAGTGTATTTTAAAAAGTGATACTTAATGACATGCATTTATGATTCTATGCTCAATTTAAATGTGCCCATTGGTCACAACTGCTGCTGAAGGATCAAAATATGTATTTCCATTGGTTGCAGAACAGGAAGAAATTATTAGGAGATGCCCCATCTTTCATTAAATCAGCACCATGCAGTTGTTGTGCTGCAGTGTCAAAAGTTTTAAGCTAAACTCTATGTTATTGACAGAAAAAGCATAGAACCTAAATTTCTCATTTTCATGCATGATAGACATTACACAAAAAAACTCTCAGGATATTATTTAAAAAAAAAATATTTTATTCAGTATAATGCTCTGACTGAGAATAGTATTCATCTAAAGGGTAGGAAAAATTAAGGGTGGGATTCCGTTGCATATTCTAGACACTTCAATTTAAGAGACTAAGTGCAGGTGTCTAAATATGAATGAAGCATTTAAGCTCTGAGTAAAGTCCAGAGATATTTTAGAGGCCTTTAGCATTCAAATAATCTACAGAGAGCAGTCAGATGTGTCATGGAATATACAGGACACAGCAGTCATATGACTGGTAATCAGAAGCTGGTGGGTATGCTAGGACATCTCACAGAGCATTAGTTGCCCATGTTTGGCAACTGAATCATTGCAACAACTTGGATAGTCAGGACTGTTATTTAGCTGAGGAACCAACTCAGTTCAGTCTGAAGTAACCCCACACTCAACCCTATTCAGCTGTCTGTGATTCAAAGCCTAGTGTTGGTCAAAGCAGATGTGTGACTTTGGATCAGTTTTACTGAGAAAATTGTTGCTAAGATGTGGAAAAGTAAGTACTTTAAAACCATGAAAAATAAGAAAAAGTAAAAACAGACAAAAGGGTAGCTGGTAAAATGGGGAGAGTTAGTAGCTCAAGGATTCAAGAGGGAAAATACTGAGACCAAATTCCTATCCAGTCCGTCCTTCCCAAAACAGGGTCATCCCAGTCCAAAATGCAACAGAAGTTCACTTTTTGCTGTGCAGCTGACTGATGAACATACTATTGATCAGTGAAATAGTTTGTTAATCTTAGTAATATGCTGTCTGTAGTAGCCAATAAATGATCATTTTGTACTCTCAAATTGTGTATAAATGATTTGTGTAGTATCTTTGCATATGCTAGAAATTGCCCATAAAAGTGACCCAGAGAAAGAAGGTTAACATAGGACCTCGAGAAAATTTGGGAAGTTAATTCCCACCTTCTCTTAAAATATTGCCTGGAATAAGTAAATAAATAAGTGAAAATCAGAGATGGTTCTGTTTCTTCTCCAGGATTAACAAGGTGGAGATTATTCTGATAGAAACCATACTTCAAATTATGTCCTACTAAGGAACCTTCACTTCTACCTGCCATGTTCTAAGCAGGAATAACAATCAGTGAGTACCTACAGGGTGAAATACCTAAGAGTGCAGTTAACACTTTCCAGAGAGGTTAGCCCTGGATGTAATAGCACATTACACACTGAGAGCTCAACCTTGTCTATGGATGTAATTAAGTTTTTCTGGCCAAACAGGCACTACTATCACTAGTTTTGTAGTCAGGTTTTCCTCTATTCGGCCAGAATCAGAACAGTTTAGATATAATATACATGCAAAATTAACTGCTGTAGCAAAAGTATTATCAGTATTCCAGCTAGATAAAACTGTAGTCATGGTAATCTCTTTAGCTTTAAAGTGGGTATGTCATGCTTCAATTGTTTTCACTCAGGCTGTACTGCAAATTTGTTTTGCAATGACAAAAACCATATTAGCATCAAAAGTTACCATCACAAACACAGAGAAAAAATGGAGGGTAGAGGGAAAAATCCATTCATGTAATGAAGCAGAGATGCAAAACCAATTTTTTTTATACCAGTAGAATAGGTGAAGTATCTAAGGAAGCTACATTTAACAGCACTATTTATACTCTCTCCTGTGACTTTCCACAGGTGGAAAAAAACAGCTTGAAGCCATTTACAGTTAGCTTTTCCAAATTTCATGATGACCAAGACATGAAGAACATATAACAACTAATTACTTGGTTTATGTCAAAAGTAGTCCTCCAATTTACTCAGAGTGTTAGATTTCTAGCTATATCCAGTACTCCTGGGGACCTTCAGAAACATTAGATTACTGGAGAATAGCACAAACAATAGACAGTAATCAAGATTTAATTTTAAAAAGGAAAATAATTATCATGTTACTTAATATAGCAAGTATTGCCCATTACCCTGTATTACCACTGGCCTGATAAAATGTAACAGTATAATAAACTCCTTTAATGGTCATGGTACGAGAAGGTAACACAGCAGAAAAAGATAGCAAAAAAAAAAAAAAAATTCTGATCTTAGAAGAGGTTTTCACCTCTTATTTCAGTACCATAGCTGGAGACAAAGTGAGGCTTCTTAAGTATCTTTTTGTAACTTCAATTACTAATGAAAAAGAAATGTAGCACAAGACTGCACTGAATAGTTGTAACAAAGTAATGCATCTTAGAAGGCAATGATGATGTTAATAACCAGACTGACTTTAAATCAGCAAACCAAAGATATGGATGGAAAGGTTATCAAAAGCAAGGTTATGAACAGTCCAGGGATGTCCAGCTACTCCCCTCTCTATGTCTATACTATCAAAGCAGCTAAGGGCAGAAAGTGATCCCTCCTCATTATGAGGCACAGCTGATTCTTACTCAGATCACTGAGGGCTGTCCTGCTCTAACATGTTTTGTAAAAGTTGTGAGGAGACCAGAACATATCCAGCAGATGATCTAACAGTTAAGCATTATGGATAAACAAGGTCCATAAAGTTCTGGAGTTCACTCTGTGGACATCATTTACTTAGTGCTGTATTTTTGTGTCAGGGTATTTGTATGGACTTCATCAGGAATCTGAAGCTGGGAATTTACCCTTTTGTAAGAGTTCAAGATCTCTCAAAGAGAGTTTCAGTTGCACTGTATGGCATCATCTAAGAGGCCTTGCAGCATTGATGAAGAGCAACATAAGAAAGTAAACATTGCTATTGTAGTTGAAGGGTGAATCATTTTTCTTGAAGATGCACAATTGATGGTTATTGTGTATCAGATTTTTATAGAGAGAAAATGTGATTTATAGACAAAATGTTAAGTTCATTTTTTAAAACAGAAGATATATATAACAAGCACATACTTCTATCGGGAGCTGGAATTTAGAACAATTAATTGTTAAACTATTTATGCTTTACTTTTCTGCATTATGGAAATTGAGGGTCTTTTTCTTGTGTTATGTGACAGTATTGTACATAAATATCCAGAAATGGTTTACCTCATCACAAGTATCTTTTCTTAAATCTAAGGCAATTTTGATGGAGTAGATTGGAACGGAGCAGATTCTAAAGCAGTTTGGGAACATAATCAGTCTTTCCAGCAGAGGTTACACAGAAATGTAATCAACAAAATGAAGAATGTTCCTGGTGAACACCGACTACTTATAATGCGTCTGATTAAGTAACCTAATTATGATAATATGGGAATAAGTAGTTAAGATAAGGACTTCTAGTTTCTTATGTTATGTTTCTTAAGTTATGTTATGTTATGTTTCTTCTATGTCTAGTTTCTTATGTTACAGTTGAGATGATAAAATACATAATTAAGAACAAAAACTTTATTTTCTTGAAAGTATTACAATGCACTCCTCTTTTCATTTTTACAATGAAAAAGGGATGTGAAAACAGGAGGCGGGGAAGAGGAAGGACTAAGCCTTCCAAACATTCTCTTGCTTTTTACTCTTGCATGGAAACTGTGTTCTTAGACAGAAGCAGCATAGCTACATCCTGTGCAAAACTAAGCAAACACCCCCCTCAAAAAAAAAAAAAAAAAAACCAAACAAAAAAAAAAACAAAAAAACCCACAAACCCAAAAAACAACCCAAAAACCAATGAAACAAAAAAACCCACAAAAAAACCCCAACTAAAAACCCAAAGCCAAAAAAACCCCACAAAATTCCAGAAAGCGATTTTTTCTTTCTCCAATTAAAGGAAAGATTGGGACAAAACATGACTGTCTCATTTAGTTTGGTATCAGAATTATAAAGTCTATTTGCCCTGGGTTGTTTTTTTTTTTTTTTATTCTTTGACCTAATTTGCCTGATTTTAAAATATAACTCCTGTACTTTATTTATGGCTCAACACAAGTTTGGATTCTATCGACCTACTTCCCTGTCTAACTACTTACCTAATACAGACAGCCTTCAATTTACAGAGTACTGGAACTGTATTTCCTTTTCTATGTTTATTTTGCTTTTAAATAACAGGTATTGTCTCAGTCAAAAGGAACTGACTCTCTATTTCCAGTATGTCTTTAGAGGCAATCAATGATCATTTAATGTGACTCAGTTACAACTCTTTTAAACATGACCAGAACATCTGAGAATAATCTTTTTTTTTTTTTTTTGATGTAAATATTCTTTAAGCTACAAACTAATCTAACTCAAAAAAGATCTATTCAAAGTGTCTCTGAAATCATAGTATTCCCTTACCAGCTTTATCATTACTGTGTAACTGCTGATGCTTTCTTTTCCTTGCTGCAAAATCTAGGAGGCTCATGAAATGTGAGTCTTCCCACTTTTACTAAAGTCTTTGAAAGTTAAACAGGTTTACAAAACATCTATAAAGGCTTTCTATTATTTTTAATGCCTTATCAGTACCATATTCTGCTATGCCATGAAATAATTTTCCCTTTTGTAGATTACTTGGATAAGAAGTATTTTTCTTTCTTTTCCTTTTTTTTTTTTTTTTTTTTCTTTCCACTTGGGTTTTATCATAACTCCAGACTTTCAATATATCTAGTATATGATATCCAAAATTAATTGAAATCCTCTAAACACTATTAAAAGGCAATGTCTAATTCTACTGGTAATTTACTTTGTGGATTTTTCTTCCCTTCTTCCATTTATCCAAGTGCTAATTTTCATTTATTTTTTTCTGTGTAAGGACTCACAGTACTCATGAGTGAAGACAAAAACAACTTTATGAAGATTAACCTTTCAACAATGTTCTTCTGTTGAAAAAATTCAGTGTTCAAGAAAAAAGCATGAAAAAGTTCACTTTCATTGCTATTTTTTTATTTCAAATGTTTTCATCTTTTGGAGTGCTCTGTTTTTCAAATTTTTATTAACAACTCAATTGATTGGATCTCATGGAACTTTTTGTCAAGCTGAGTGTATTTATTCTTCTATGAGAATTTCTATGGGGGAACATTTTTTAACTGAAAGAGAGGAGAGACCTTAAGAGGTCCCTTCTAGCCTGGATTATTCTATGATTCTGATTCTATGACTACTGACCATTCTGTGAGACTGCAAAATATTACACATAGCATAGGGTTATAGCATATCCACAGCAATTTACAATTTATGCAGAGACTAAAACATTGACACTAGGATCATGGAGCTGTGTGACAGGCTCAGAGACAGTACAGAGAAAAATTTCCACCCAAGAAGGGTGTACAGATCTTGCTGAAGTGGCTGATTGGAAGGAAGGACAAGGTGAAGGGCTGTGTATAAACCTTTTCATTATCTTCAGTTCTTTAATAACTGAGCTTTCGCAGCTGAAAATATAACTGTCCTTATTGACTTATTTATTTATTTATTAAAATTTAAAGGCCTTTTACTCATCTTTGAGTCACTCCCTACACTGTCTAGGTAGATCCCACATAAAGCCCTGGCCATCTTCATCTAATATAACTGAAACACCACCAGGCATAAGAATGTAAGAGGGCCATATTTCATCACACCAAAGAACATTTAGTTCATGAACTTATCTCTGATAGCAGTCAAACATGGAAGCCTAGCAAGGAATATAAAAACAGAACAAGCACGCGGTAACAGTTTTCCAGCATATCACCTCAGCCTACAAGCGTATGTCAGTTTGATACCTTCTAAGCTCAAAGTGATCTCTTCATATTTAGCATGTTTCTAAGGATTTCTTTTCTATATCACTGACTGCTCTTCCATTGAGTCTCTGTGCTTTTAGAATACTTAAAAACCTGTGTCATGGAGTTCTACGGGTTAGCTAAAGATTTTATAAAGAGCTTCCTTCTTTTATTTTGAAACTGACATCTCTATTTGATGTTACATATTTATTGAACTGAAAAAATTACACTCGGCCATTCATGACCTTATAGGTTTCTATCATATATCATGTCCATCATTTCTTTGTCTTAAGCTAACAAATCCCAAACTATCTAGTTACTCATCATTGGTATTAAGACATAGTAGGGATATTTAAAGATGGACTAGATGACCGCTAGTGGTCCCTTCCAACCCCAAGTATTCTATGATTCTATGTTTCTATTTATGATGTTATAGTGATGATTTTTGTTTTATTTGCAATACTTTACATTTGTCTACAGTACACCTATCAGTCACCTTTTTTTTTTTTTTTTTTTTGAATAATCACTGATTTTCATTTGACTCTTCTGTATTGCTTCACATGTGGTCCTCATTTTTAGTCTCTTCAATTATCATCAGAAAACTTTCTCACCTTCTATTCACCCTCACCCTCTTTTTTATGTCATTTATGACAGCTGAACAACATGAGTTCTATCAGAGATCATTTTAGTGATCCTAGCGGCTCTCTCCCTCACTGTGAAAAATATAAATTACTCTGACCTTTTGTTTCCTAACTTCTAACCAATTATTTATCTACCAATATTTTCTATTCTTTCAAGCCTCTTATCTTCCTTAAAAAACTTTAGTAACTGATAATATCTTTTAGAAATGCAAGATTCTCAGCCAGATTTCTCTTAATCACACACCTGTTAACTCTAAAAAAAAAATTAAGGAGTCACTTCCTTTAATAAAAAAACTTTCCATAAATATAATTTTTAATGATCACGCCAATAATTCTCAGTTTATATTAATGTTTTGAGAGCTGAAACTGTTTGATCACATACTGGGTCTGGCTGGGACAGAGTTAATTTTCTTAACAGCAGTTCATACGGTACTTTATTTTGGATTTGTGACTAAAACAGTGTTGGTAACATCTCCACATTTTAGCTGTCACTGAGCAGTGCTTACATAGCATTGAGGCCTTTTATGCTTCTTATGCTGCACCACCACCAAGCAGGCTGGAGGTGCACAAGAAGTTGGGAGTGGATACAGCCAGGACCCTAAATGGCCAAAGGTATATCCCATAATATGACCTCATGCTCAGCAACTATATCCGGGGGAAGGAGGAAGGAATGGGGAACATTCTATGTTATGGTATTTGTCTTTCCAAGTAACCATTACATGTGATGGATCTTGGCTTTCCAGGAAGTGGCTTAACACCCGCCTGCTGATGGGAAGTAGTGAACTCATCCTTTATTTTGCTTTGATTGCTCTCATGGCTTTCTTTTACCTATTAAACTGTCTAGCTCAAACCAAGAGTTTTCTCACTTTTGCCCTTTTGATTCTCTCCCTCATGCCACTGCAGGGATGAGTGAGTGAGTGAGTGAGCGAGTGGCTGTGTGGGGCTTAGCTGCATACTGAAGTTAAGCAACAAAAGCCCAGTACCCAAAACACTTCTTAACTCTGATGGAATCAACAAGTGCTGCATAACAGTCAAGATGCAACTTCACTGAATGCTCCATCACAGCCTGAACATCACAACACTGCTACTGTATAGTTCTAATAAATCTATTCATTGTTTTATTTCTGAAGTACTATAAAAAATACCATGGATACCAAAACAAACCTCTAAACAGGGTTCCACTGCACAGATACTGCAGGACAGTAGTACAGGTATCACTGATATACAGCTTGCCCTTTTAGCACCAGCATACCGCTGGCTTCTCCTCTCCCCCATGTAACAATCACAATCTTTCAGCTCTGTAACACCTGTAACACCCCCATTGTAACACCTGTAACATCCCCATTGCTTTTACTGACACACTTGTTCTTTCTGCAGTAGCTGTGATCTCCAAGAAAATGGGACTTTGGTCTGTGTCTCAAAGCCTGGGTCTTGCTATTTTTGTAGTAATCAGGACAGTCTAAACGGATAGCTGCTTCTTATTTGCAGAGTTGACCTAAGGACAAGGAAACCAGCCTGCATCCCAAAGTGGTCTTACAGGGAGCTGTAAGATTCTGCACCACCATGGGGAAATGAAGGCCCCTCCCAATACTACTCACCCTCTCTGTGTGACAAATACCTCAAAATCCAGTTTGTGGTTCATGGGCCCATTGACTGGTTCTTCTGGTTCACAGTCTTTTTTGGGATCTCCTTTGGGTATTTTCCTTATTGTCCCCATGTACACGTGCTTCTGAAGCTGCCATTTTGTTCTAGTTTTTCATTTTGCAGAGAGTGTTGCCTGGGTGTTGCCCTGCAAAGACCAAAGTCTGCCTCAGTGATACTGTATGATCATCCAGTTCTGACCCAATCCATCATTTGGTCCAGTTTTGTTATATTTATTCATCACTGACCTGGATGAAGGGACAGAGTGTACCCTCAGCTATTTTGTCGATGATATGAAACTGTGAGGACTGGCTGATACACCAGAAGGCTGTGCCGCCATTCAGCAAGACCTGGACAGGCTAGAGAGTTGGGTGGAGAGGAACCTCATGAGGTTAAACATGGGCAGGTGTCCTGAACCTGGGGAGGAATAACCCCATGCACGAGCAAGGTTAGGGGTTGACCTCCTGGAAAACAGCTCTGTGGAGATGGACCTGGGAGTCCTGGTGGATGACAAAGCATGAGCCAGCAATGTGCCCTTGTGGTTAGGAAGGCTAACAAATTAAGAAGAGTGTGTCCAGCAGGTTGAGGGAGGTTATCCTCCCTCTCTACTCTGCCACAGTGAAACCACACCTGGAGTACTGTGTGCAGTTCTGGGCACCCCAGTTCAAGAAAGATGAGGGACTGCTAGAGAGAATGCAGTGGAGGGGAGGGGGGGAAAGAGGAGTGACTTCCAGGGCAAACAGCCTCTGAGGCTGCTGGGAGGGGAAAGATCTTCTGCCAGAAGATGTAGACAGGGCCCTTCTGTTTTCTTATCTTGTATGGTAGTGGTACCTGTACTACTAAGGATAATTCAAGGTAACTTGACAAAATCTTTGAAATATTTCCTAGATAAATTGACCTCTAGTTTTGTTAGTGAGTAAAGGTCTGTCTATAGATACAAAGAGAGAGTTCCATTACAGCTATATTTATGAGCAGATTTTGAGTCCAAAAACTCATTGGTATTTCTGCATGTATACTGAAGTATAAATATGACCAAGCCATGTTATTGAGCCTACATATATAAATAGTTTTTCTAAGTAGGTCTGTTTTAAACAATGTAATTCATTTTACCAGTGTATGATGATCTAATTTCTAATCCAGTGCTAAAGAAAACCACTCATTTAAATACTTGAAATAACGTCATGTTTCAGCAATGTCCATAGGAATTGATTCAGCTATGGTCCTAATCTTTTGCATTCAAAGAAAGTTTCCAATAAATAATAATGTAAGGAAGGACTGAAGTACTGGACATTTTTTTTTTTTTAATAGAAAAAAGAGAGTATGACTTTTCCACTGTGTCCTACCCATATTGTTCCAGAGTAGATTAGAAAGACAGCCTAACTCTCAGAACTGTACATTGGACTGCAATACTCAGTATGAAAATTAGTTTGCATCAGTAATCATTGCCATTCTCGAGGCATTCGCTTCTAAACATGAACATAAAACTGTTTGGCAATGCTTTAAATCTCTTAGGCTGCAATTGCTGCGTTCTGAAGCATGAAATGTTTGTCTCTTGGGAATATGTTTTGTTTAATTCTGTATTTTGCTGCTTTAATAGCAAATGACACTTCAGTCCAATTTTAGTGTTAATTGTTAGAAATGGGTTATTTCTTGGTATTTGGGTGTTATGATTGTGTTCTAACTTTGTGCATCATATAATGGTTACATGTTTTTTTTCAAATCTGTTAACATGCATTGTTTAGACTCTAGTAAAACAATCTACAGATCATTTCTAATAAAAATTAGTCTGATGTCAGCTGAGTTCTGAAAAAAAACACTAGTTGTACAATTAAGAAAAGCTCTCCCCCACCACTTCCTTTTGGGAAGATATAGTAATATAACAATAAAAGTTCTAGTTAGTAAAAACAAGTGTTATAATAGGTATTATATTATGTGTACAAATATGTTAATGCGAAGATAAAGAAAAGCTTCAGAAGGCATTGCCTATTCATCTGGTTCATCTGTTGGAAATGTATTATTTGTGAAATAAAAAGAGTACCCTAAAGGGTTTCTTTCTTTTTTTTTTTTTTTTTTTTTTTTTTCTTTTTTCTTTTTTTTTTTTTTTTTTTTCTTTTTTGAGGTGGGGCAGAATAAAACCCCAGTGACATTTCTGAAGCAGGATGAACCTCTGATGATCACTGTACACCATAAAAAGTATTTCCTTTCCCAGTGGAATTCTCTCCATTTCCAGCATCTCAGCTTTAGGCTCTTAACTTACACTTTATGTAGCATCTAAAGGCATGCATTTGAGTAATCCAGACTTTGTAAGTAAAGATCACTGGTTACAGATGGAGAGAAGTACAGGTCTCCACAGGATGTTTCAAGACAGCTGAATTAGATAATTCCCTTTTTTTCCTTTGATTGCATAGGGAACTGACCTAGAATAATTCAGTGTCCTCAGGTGATAAATGTGAGTAACTTGGGAACAGCCAATAACTACCCAGTAGAGAATATTAGGTAAACAGGTTTATCAGAACAGATAGCTGATTCACAGGCATGTGGTAAATCCCCCTGTTCACACAGGATTCAGAATCCCTGGTCTTCCCTTGAAGATGGCTACAAAGCAAAAGAAACTTCCTTTTCCATAAACTTCTGTTGGTTAGTGAATTTGTCCCAGATGAGGAATTTGTGACTTTCAGATCTACCTCAGCCTGAGGGAACTTCATGTTGCAAGAAAAATAAATAAGCAACAACCCTCAGAACAATGTGCAAGAAGTTCTCTTGCAGTCTTCCCACCAACTCTGGACGACTGTGCAGCAAAAAGACTTCAAAGCTTATGGGACCAAAAATGCATGGTATTGAATGAGCAAGAGGGAATGTGAATATGAAGCTTCTAATACAGAAGACATCTATGGGAGAATTCCTTCCTATACACTTTATCTATACAAGTAAATTAAGCAGTGTTTGGTAACATTCTCAAGCATTGGAACACAATCTTTTATACTAGCAAAATGTTAGAGAAGTCCCTGGGGAGACTTTGGCGTGTACCAACTGGTAGTCTCCCACAGGAGTCTGGACACTCTTCAGACATTAGAATTTGCTAGGAAGAATTCCAAGAGGAATTCTTCATAAAGTCACACAGCTCTGGAGACTAACTTGCTAGGATCAATGCTCACTGCTCATTGCCACCTGGCCCCAGTGCCCAGGTTCATTCATGGACACATGAAATTTACTGATTTATAACCAGTAGCCAGAAAGTTTTCATTATGAAGTATTTTCCTACTGCTCTTAATGATCTTTATCCTAATGATAAAAATAATAGTAAAAAAGAACAGAAATAGTCCCTAGAAAAAGGAGACCAAAGACATTCCTGCCCAGCTTTCTGCAGTTATTTCATTTTCACTGGGCCATGTAATTAAGTTCTTCTGCTTATTTTCTTCTTCTGGATGCATGAGTCTTGAATTGAACAGAGAGAGACATACAAGCAGGTAAAGTAAGTTGGTCATCTACTTTATCTGATCTGGGTTTAGAGATGAAAAAAGATATTTGTATAAGAACTGGTCTTGCATTTTAAAAGTAGTTGATACCATTAATCAGCTATTTGCTAAAATAATTTATAGATTCTCTTTAATGACATTCAAGGTTTCAGTTAGAATGCCAGACTCCTGGGATGTTTCTTATGCTGACCTAATTTCTGGTTGGAAGAGCTTGACCGTGCTTTTCTCATCTGTATATAACAAGGTTTCATTCAGTTTCAACTATGTGCATCTTGCATCAGTATAAATCAAATCAATCCCAGGAGAGTTACACTATGAATCTATGACATATAGCAGGGATCCTCAATTGTTTAGAGGGTTTTAAATCCCAATTATTCACAACTAAATTAATGGAAGGCATGAGATATCTGTAAAGATGCATAATATATTGTATGCAGTACTTAAGCTTATCTTTTAATCATTATTTGGCGGTATTTTGCATATTGTTCTAACCACATTACATGCTTATATTTTGTTTTGCTTCATCATGTGCCTTTTAGGGTGATGCTGGAGACTTCACATTCAGTCTCTCATTAACTTTTGTTACTGCTACCATTTGATGTGTTTAGTGTGTGGTTGGTTGTTTTGTTTTGTTCTTTCTCCCTCTCAAAATAAACTCCAAATTTTAACTCTTGTGAAAATTGCAATAAGTAATCATGTTTAAAATACAATTGTGAAAAGTAGCCTGACATTATGCAAGGCTTTCCCCGTTTCTGCCCAATTTTGTAGAAAGCCCAGTTCTTTTATTTCAGTAATAGTAAAACTTTTCCTCTGGAGCTAAAGTGGTCTTTGTACATGTAAACAATAATTTGAAGCTGTAAGAATTTTTAGCTAGAGCTTGCTTTTTAGCAAGCCTTGATTAAAAGCAACACACAACCTTTTCACTTTTTTGCTTCTTTGTTATTTTCCCCAAGCTGATGTGGTGGATAGGATAAAAAGCTTCAGTTTCCACCATAGAAAGCTAACTCACCCATTCCATGTATTTATTTAAGTTAAACTAAAATACATTCTAAGTTTCTAATTTGACTGAGAAAACTTACATAGCTTAAACTCTTCTCAAGGAAATATATTAACGTTACGTTTCAGGGATCATAGTCACAGAAAGAATTTCCTTTAATGATCTAATTAGTTACCTAATATTATCCTAATTGGCTGAATGTATCCTGTAGGATTTAAAAACCAAGTGTTTCTATTAAATAAAATATTTATTTTTGGCTTGAATTTCCATTTTTTTTTTAAAAAAAAAAAAAATCTCAGTACAGACTGATTGGTTAATTAGCTTCAGTGGATAACATAACATTTGATCAGTCTTAAATTTGCAAGCAAGATGCAACATGTATTGTAACCCTGGGTTGGAGCAACGGCCTCTTTACTTCTGGACTTTACCAATACCGGTGTGAAATGTTGTTCGCTGCTCCAAAGTTGCAAAAGCTCATAATCTCCTTTACTGTGTAATAAGACACCACAAGGGAGATTGTTTGTGGATGTCAGCTGGTGATCAGTTTATGCCCTAAAGAATGAAGATTGATGGCCCTTGTAATTTTTTTTTCCAGAGTTAATATAAGCACAGATGTTATTTGCTATTATTTGTTACCACTGTTATTTATGGGCCATGCTTCCAGCAGCAAGTCTACAGTTCTTGAATAAGAATCTTAAGCACGTCATTCCACCCCGTTACTTAAAGCTGTTATAAAATCTCATCTACTATGTTTTTAAGCATTACTTCTTCATTTTTAAGTGGTAAATCAATCTAGAAAGATCACACGTGCAACAGAAATTTTATTTATATATTCTGTGTGGTTTATTTAAGTGTTTGGGATTTTTCTGACTGAATACCTTTCAAGACTTTCAACTCTGCACCATAGAGCATGCCAAAGCCTTTTTAGTATGTTTCCTTTT
>JMFS01047736.1:0-14641 GCA_000699545.1 Podiceps cristatus
CCAATGCAGGGCAGGCATCGTCCCCGTGAGGGGGGACTCACCCACCTGCCAGGCCCCCGCGCTCCCCGTGCCAGCGGGCCACCCCCAGGGCTTCCCACATGAGGCTGCCAGAACCCACCCATGTCCCCGGTGCAACAGGCCCGCAGGGCTGACATGGCTGCCTGTAGCGCTACTGCTGCCGTGCGGTGCTTCGCAGAGTCCTGCACCGCTCTCCCCGCGACACGGGGGGCAAGCAGCCAGTGGGGTTACCTTGTGTCCCACCAGGGAGGAGCTGAGGGAGGCCAACACGCGGCGGGCCCACAACATCCTGCTCTGGGAACTCATCCTGCTGCCCCCAGTCCCATCAATCCTACGCTTGTACCTGGCAGGAAAAGAGAAAAAAAGGAAAAGGGTGCTTTAATGAGCCATTAAAACTATTGTTTTAATCTATTCTGTGATCACAAGTAATTCATGTGCCTTGATCCCATGGTACCGTTACAGGACAATTAAAAGTTACACATGATTCTTACCTGCACATTTCCAAAGCACACTTGGATTTAACTCTGAGTCTTCTATTTGGTTGCAATATTGTATTTCATGTATATTCTTGCCTGTAAGCTACTGACGTGTTCTCCCAACTTCAACTCCATCCTCCTTTTTCCTTTTCAGTCTGGGAATCAGGACGAGTACACGCCAGCCGGGCCTCTCCTGCCATCGCCTAGCAGGTGCGTGTCCTTCTGGAAGTTACCTGCAAGAACAACCTAGCCTCAAATTGAGGACCACCCACCCACCCAACCTCAGCATGCTCTCCTCGGACCTCAAGGAGCAGCAGTCCGGCCACCATCATCTCCTACCCTCCCTAAGCCATGAAGCTCGCAGTCAGGGGACAAGTCATAACGTGGCACCCTTCTCCAAATGATCCATGGCTACAACCCAGAACCAGCCCCCGTAGCAACCAACTGGGAGACCTGCTTTTTAGGCCATCAGCCTTAGCCTACTGGAGCCGCACTGGGTCCCCACAGGCCAGGTACCCTCAAGGTCATGCCACCATCCATGGCAGCAGCTGAGCGTGGCCTCCTTAGCTTTAGGCATATGACCAGATTTGTCAAAGCTGTGCAGGCTTGTGGGTTACAAAGAGGACAGGTATCATGCAGGAGGTACAGAGAGGTCGTGTGCCTGGAAGGCTGAGTGTGTTTAATTGGGAGTGCCCGGTTTGCTGAACGCGTCATGATACGATACGCATGATCAAAGGGAGCCAGGGGTGCAACATGGATTTTCATCCTAGGTTAGGAGAATCGGGTCCAAGTGGCATATATGTGGTGGGAAAGGGCTGATCAGCTAGAGAGGAGGATAAATGTCATCTCTCTTTCCTCCTTGGTGTCTGGTCAGAGCTGGTCTTTTAGCAGGACCTGCTGATGGTGGGTGATAACAAAAGCAAACACAGGCAGCAGTATCTGATACCCAAGTGAACATCGTCTACGCTGCAGGGAGGACAGTATCAGTTACAAGTTTAGGTGGCTGTGATTACAGTCAAGCCAATAAGTAGAGACAAGCACTGCTGGAGGAAACACCCCCCATTTTTAACTCCCAGACCTTAGCGCAGCTGCCGTTGTAGCCAACTAGGAGGTTTCTCTTGGCTGCTGGGCCAGCAGGTCTGCACTGGCCACTGGGGAACCGAACCGACTCTCCTTCTAATACCCTGGGTGCAATTTACAGTCCGGGTATGCCACCCTACAAAGGGCAGCAGTTTGGAAATAATGTGTGTGGTGGTGTCATCCAAGCATGAAGGCTACTCGTCAGACAGCCTGCCCTTGGATGCTGTGTCTGGCACTGTCCACGGGCCAGGACTCGGCTCATCTTGTCTGCGCAGGAAGCCACCACGCAGGTTAGTTCAGGGCAGATGCAGCAGCAGCGGTCGGTGCAGCCTTCCCCTTCTGCCTGAGCAACGGGGACATCCAAAATAAAACAGGCATAGGCTGTTTAGGCAGGTTCACGGTGATACTCACATCAGAGAGGATTTGAATGGGAGTACACCCTCCCACAGCATTATTTCCTACGACCACGGAAAATGACTTTGGAGAAAGTGGCTAGAGAATATCTGAATAATGGTATCACGATGACACAGTAAATGTCCACCCCGAAACATGACCTTCCTCTGAACACATTCTCACCGTCGCTACAAGCTCTAGTGGTGCTGGTGGAAGCTGAGCTGCAGGAGCTCCTGGCTTCATCAGTGTTTGTTTAAGGATCACTGGGAAACTCTCTCCTCTTCCTGCAAGCTCCGTATTTCTGTATAAATACACAGAGAAGTCCTGTTGGGTTGGCAGTGGCTGGCGACACCTCGTGACTGCACAGGCTGGGTCGTGCAGGATCTGGAATGGGCAAAAGGCCCTTCATGAAGGTTTGCACACCGTTCCTCCTGCAAACTCGTTTACACACCCGTGCATGCTCAGGACATGCACCTTAGGTGATGTCGGTGAATTACCCTCTTAGAATCGGCAGAGCTAATAGGCAACAGGGTGCCAGATTTTATTCAAATTTACTGTTTGTTTGGCTGCCCAGATATCAATCAGGCCGTCTCTAAGGCCACCACTATATGATCTGATTTTTTTAGGCGATAAGGGCCCGAGGCAACATTTGAAACTGCCAAGAACACAATGTGCAAAGCAATCCATGTCCAGGAGATTAGCTGCAGGCGGAAGGACGGGGCTGGGGAAAGCTGCGCAGCAGTGCCTAGGAAGGAACAACCTGCAAGATGGAAGTTGTTAAGGGTTCATCTTGCCACCCAAGGAGTTAGCACGTAAAGAGCACTCTGGTTTCCTCTGGTGGGCTTGGGCATAGCCACCAATGAGAACCCTGCTGCCTTTGGGTCTCCTGCCTTACAGGATGGAGAGAAAGCACCTAGGGCAAGGAGAGGTGTCTCACTACAGGGCAGGAGGAGGGTGGACAATTACTTTTGATGTAGCAGTGAGAGAAGGGCCCAGCGCAGAGCAAAGCAAAGTGAGGATTCGTCCAGCTTGGTGACTATTCTGCACGTTAGTGCCCAAAGTAACAGTGTGTGGCGGTCACATGCAGGAACTTCGGGTAACACGTGATCTGCAAACACCTCTGAAGGCTGCTGTGGATGCTGCTGCGATATGCAGCGGAGGAAGGGGAGGAGCATGCTGGGGAGGGACGGACTCTCACAGACCACAGGACCAAGTGCTAATTATAAGATGACAGAAGTGTGCAAAATGGCCTCAAGTAGTTACTATTCATGGGCTGCCACTGCAAACGAATGTGGCTGGGCCTCCTCGGGCTGGCATGCCCACGAGCTGGAAAAGGGCAGCTGCTCAAGAGCTTGGCACCGAGCCTGCGTCACACACAACAGGTGAGAGAGGGCAAGGAACAAAACAGGCAACGAGCTGCTGCGGCCCTGCAGACTGCGAACAAGAGGCCGGGCATTTTACACCCCTCTGGGAGCTGCAAGGGGCCTGGAAATGGCAGAGGAGTGACCCTTGAGAACTGCCCTCAGCATCCCGGTGAGGCAAGTGTCAGCGTGTGACCAGCTTCCCGGTCCCACTGGGGGACTATCCTCCAATTTTCTGCCTGGGAGGTTCAAGAGAAACAGAGCCGCTCTGGGGCATGTTACACTGGCTCAAGCAGGGTCTGTAGTCTCTCAGAACATGGCATAACAAAAATAGCTTTTAAGTCTTCCTCCTTCCCTTTCTTGTTCCCCCCACAGATGTGGGTTCACTAGGGTTTAGGCTTATAGACATATGTGGTTGGTCCTCTGTGCACAATGACTGCATTTGAACAGACTATTTGCATATAGCTATGCAAGCTGTGGTAATCGAGTTCAAAAAATCGTGAACTGGTAGGCACCGAGAAAGTAAATATAGATAGAAATAACTTCCCCTAAATCCAGCCATGGGACCAGTATTCTTTTCTGTAATGCCAGGTTGATAGTCTTGTAATGTAATTGCACAGCTCACCCTTGGAAAAATGATGTGGAAAAAGCTGTTAAGATAGGTGAGTGTAAACAGCATGTGCGGATGGAAAACCCAAAAGTGTCTGAGAGGGCATTTGCCCAAAACTGATCTTGCTGAAGAGGCAACCAAGCATCAGCCCTCAACTGATCACACTAAAGAGGATGGCACCCAGCAGCTGGATTAAGTGGTAACCAGGGAATGACAGAGACGATTTTGAAACAAAGGAGTCGGTCTGAAAAGCTGTGTAAAAGAAGCATAAAGATATGTAATGGAGCAGGGAGAGGCCGACGAGCGGGAGCAGAGCAGCAGTCAAAACTCTGTCTGTCACATCGCAACCTCTGCCGAGACCAGATGCAGCGGCTTCCTCATCCATGAGACCCAGTCAGCAGCTGGCACCCAGCGCGTGGCCTGACCCCGTGGGGTGCAGCATGTAGGGACCCCACACCTTGGCTGCACGTGGGTGACCTACTGGGGTGCCTTCCCAACAGTGGGTGCACTAGATGTTTGTAGGGAGTAGTGTGGGCACCCCTAGAGCTGGAGCAGCCACAACCCTAGAGGGAGCAGGGCGTAAGCGGGGGGACCTGCGCTCCCACAAGTGACCCCCCTGCCAGTGAGAGAGGGGTGGGGCCCGCGTGTGGGGGATGAGAACTTCTGGGGATTAGTTACAGAAGTGTGTTTAAGAACTTGCAGGAAATTTATTTATGTTTTCTAAGTGTCTAACGTTGTGGCCTAACTGCTGTATTGCTGACATAGATCCCAAATGTATAGTTCACTGATTGTCAGTTAATTGCACATACTTAATAAATCACTAAACCACTTCAGTCCTGATTTGGTTTAACCTACGTGAGCTGAGCCATTTTTCTGAGCAACAATGACCAATCGATGTAAGTTTTTCACCAATCCTGGCAGAAGGCGGCCTGTATGTTCAGTGATTGAGGAAAGATTCACTTCATGTTGGAGACTAGGTGCAGGACAAGGGGTGGTTCCTGGGGTGGACTGGCTGGCAGGAAGTTGGAGACAGAAAAGGGGGATGCGATAGAGACAATGTGCTGTGTGCCTGGTGTTTGATAACTGGGATAAATACTTCTGGTGGATGGTGTAGAGTTCCTTTGACTGAGCACAGCCACCAGTAATAAAACCTGCCAGCTACCAACACTGTTCGGATGGAGGCAAAGACAACTTGTGGAGGCAACAGAAGTCAAACTGTATTGCCAGAATTTCTGTTTTTGGCTGATGCAGGAAAAATGACTCTCATCTTCTCACTGAAAATAATATGAAAGTACTTTCTTGCATGAAATCCACCATTTTCCTTGGCACATCTGGAAGTGACCGCCACACAGTGAAGAAGCATTACCCAGGAACTAGTTACAAAGCTGGCAAGAACAGCACATGTCATGTGACAATGTGCACCTGGAGCCCTTACTGGAGTGGCAGCCAGCTTCCTGGTACACGGCCACCAGGCCCAGGCAGCTACATGAGCTCCTGATGCTCCTGAGCCAGCAGAGCCAGGGTACTGATTCGGCTTCACCCCTGCTAGTCCACACAAAATGGTCCCCATTCGGTTCCAACTGGACATAGCAGAACTATGCACCATCAAAACAGGCCATCACTAGTTTTCTGTCTTGGCAGCAAGATCACAGGGCTTCACTCTCCACTTGCACCTGACCGTGGTTCGTAAGGGGTTTCTGATGGCAGGTTGTATTTGGGCACCAGCCTGCTCAGCTGCCCCAGTTAGAGCTCTGCTGTCTCCAGTGCCAGCCAGTCTGGGACGTCCAGCATGAAATCAAGTGGAAGAACAAGAACTAAATAAATTCCAAAACTATTTTGAGACCTGCTCTATTAGAGTTTAAAAAGGAAAACAAAATCAGAGTGGAAAAAACATTTCTATCTTTAGCAATCAGAAGCAAGACTTATCTAAGCAGCACCACACAGGAGCTGGCAATGAGATTGGTAAATTAGGGTTCGACTTGTTCCTAAACATCTTCTTTTAATTTTTCAGTCAGGGGTGGCCCTGTGGACAGTGGGATGCTACGTGATTTATAATGCTTGCCAGAGGCCTTTCTCCTTCTCCTCATGGGAGGTCCTTTCCCTGAAACAACTCACAGATGTCTGACAATCTTAAAGATTACTCCAGCATTGTCCACAATAAAAATTCTTACTGTCTGAAGGTAGATGACTCTGCAAACTGGGAAGCCTGCTGTCCACCATGGGCTTCTTGGTGATCTTTGCTTTGGTTTGGGTTGTCTGGTTCCAGTGCAACACCTTGCGATGACCAACACTCCTGAATAGCTGCACCCTCACCTGCAACACAGTAACACAAGTGAAAAATGAACACATTTTGACTGAAGAATCTCTCTCCAGTCCTCAATATCCAGCTATCGTGCAAAAGACATCACACAGTGGTGATGGGAACTGTCTTTGTTCAGTGCTGTGGTAACCACGCTGGAATCTGAAATTCCTTTATCTCTTTTAACCAGTCCCGTGTGGACCACAGCACGCCACACAGCCTCGTTTCTGTTTGAGAAAGGCCCAACACGAGACGCATTCATATAGAGGCCAAAGGAGGCAAACACACACCTGACAGGATTTTAAGAAGCACTTAAGTCTTCCTCATTATCATCAATGGGAATTAAGGACCTGACCCACGTGGATGATTTGAAAAGCTGGATCGGCCTCAGTTTGTATTCTTAGATGCCTGTATACCTCACAAAAGCTGCTTCGACTTTCTACAGTTCAGCCTTTCTGCCCAGATAGCCAGGACACATTTGACATGGACATTTGTACCAGCCCCGTGTGCTCAAAGTGGATCTGTTCTCCAAAGGCACGACAGCAGCTGGGCACTTCGGTCACCGGTGTCCATGGATCCATCAGGCGTTTCTCAGAAACTATCAGTTCTGGCTGAATAAGACACCACAAGTTACGGGCAGAGGGAAGTGAACACCATAAGCAAACCACTCCATCACGTCTGGTCTAACAATGGGACAGGTAGAGGAAGACAGCACATGCGGTGATGCTGCTGTTATTTACATAAGGCGATACCTTTGTTTTTCTGTTATTTAAACCCTATTTATCAATTGAATATCACAAACCCTTGGAGGATATAATCCCGACAAGACCCTCAAGTCAGCTAGAGTTTTGAGTTGCACTTTTTTTCTCATGGGAAACATCCCCAAAATACCAACATGCAAATCTGTTCTTCTGCATGTTGAAAGTATTCCCCAGGCAACCAGGATTTGGAACTGAACAGAAATACCCTTTTCTCCCCACCCATATTTTCTTTTCAAAAAGCAGTCATTACTGGTAATCAAAGATTAGCTACTATCACTTGATGATCAAAGCACTTCACAAATGAACACTCAATACCGAAATGGCCTTAGCTGAAGAGTTTTATTGCAAGCTAGTTTTGTCAATTGTAAGAACGTAAGACTGACTATAGCTGGAATGCACCAAAGGTCCATTTAATCCAGTATGTCTTCTCCAGCTGTGGCCAGTAGCAAATATTTAGAAAAAAACCCCTAAGAACAGGGCAAGTACAGAGTGACCGATGTGACCTCCCGGGTGCCAGCAGCTTGCCACCGTGGGATTTCCCAAACCAGGGAGTACGCTGACAGCTATGTAAACTGGGCGTAGTCCCAAACCTAATCTGTGTCTCACTTTGGAGAAGCAGTTTGTAACCGGGACGTTGCACCTCACCCTCCAGCTGGGTGTTGTGACCGCAGCCTCTGCCAGTTCACCTGAGTAAGGTTTAGAGGCCAGCAAGTGTTCAGAGGTGAGGGCAGGTCTCATAGCCACACACGTGAACAGCTATAGCCTGCACCGGGCCTTGCACTAGTACTTTTCATCATGTTTCAGCAAGATGGTTTAAAGCTGTCCTTGGTCTTGCTATATAAACCACCGTCAGCCTCAGGGGGGCCACAGACCAGCCTTCCCCTGGGATATGCAGTAACCCAGGACCATAGTAGAGAGGACCACAGACTTCAGTGGACGCATGCTAGTGTATCTGACGAGCGAGGTACTTAGCTACGTGTTTGTCTCACTGTCACCATGGTATTTGAGCAGTCACCCACACGTCAACACCACCAAACAGCACACTAGGCTGTAACATAAGAGTATACGAAGAGCTCTGAACCTTTGACTCCGAGCACCTTTGGATGCAGCCTCCTAGCACACGGGAATTGCCTCTCGTTTTTCAGTCGAGGTGACTGACCGAGATGGCCTGAATGTCACCTGTGGTGACCCACTGACTCACAGTCCTTCTTTGCTGCACGGTGAGAAGAGGCTTGCCACATGGAAAGACACTCTGATAGGCACATACTTAATTTATAAGTGCTAATTAACTGAATAATGGGTTGGTTAGTGAAGCCCTTGGTCTATATTGTATTCAAAATTCCATCTGGGAAGAGGCTGGTGTGGTTAGTAAGATGGGTGCTCTGTTAAATCTGATACCTTTGTAAGATAATCTGTCCCAGCATTACTGATGAGACAGAATTTAACAATGAAGATGTGTATTTTATTCTCCAGGAGAACATTTCTGAGATGGCAAACGTTTGGTCATTGGGATGGCGATCAGTGTGCTTCGTTCCCGTAACAAGCAGTGGGATGAATATCCTGTTATAAATGGAAAGCAAATAGTTTACTCGAAGAGCTTTAAATGTCATCAGCCTCTTAGAAAATGCATGTCAGTAGGTCTCATGTGACTCTGAAAGCAGTGTGGCTGCTTAATGTAACTTTTGCCTCCACCTAGGCCCACTGGGTGCCTATGGCTGAGAGCAGCTGTCTTTACACTGACAGCCTTGTTCCAGGTCAGGGAGGCTCCGACCTGCTTCTGGACTGAAAGTCTGAAGCCCCGGACAGGTACTGCTGTTTCAGTTCTTCCTTGTTTATCTCAGGGATCAGGTTCCCAGGAATCTGACGCAGTCGAGTTCCCATAGTGAAATGGCACGGGAAAGTCACCTACATCAGGTGCTCACAACAGGCCTGCAAATCCCTCTCTCCCCTCTTGGTTTCAAAACACTTTAAAGAGTAAATGCATATACATTGTTTTGGCCCCATTTCTAGCAGGCAGGTATGTGTGGTCCATGCGAAGCTGGTGGCAGGAGAGCGAGCAGAACCGCTGTTTTGCCGCCTCAGGCAGGGCTTCATGCAGGTGATGGCACCACCCTCGCTAGCTGGCAGGCGTCTGGGAGAGGGGTGCAGCTGGGAGCCTTGCACAGAGCCACGTGCAGCTGCCCAAGCCGGCACCTGCTGGGCTCCTGAGAGAGAGCTAGGCACGTCTTGCCTCATGCCTCCCGCAGAGCGAAGGGCTTTCTAGGTATTAGTGAACCGAGCCCGGCAGCATCGCTTTTCTAGGGTAGAAAGGTCCACATTTCATCAGTGGGAGAAACTATGGGTTTGCCTACAGGGAGGTGCTCTGGAAACCTAATTTGAATGAACTTTGCAAGCTTACAAAACTTTTAACTTGAAGGTATGTTTATTCTCTGCAATATACTTCACCTCCAAAGCAAATTGAAGAACATTTAATTTAGCCCACCCCAATTCTTACTAAAGGTGTCCACTTCAATGCAGATGATTCACCTATTTGAAATTCGTGCTTTTAGTTCACTTGGATGACTTCTTCCTCAGTTTTCCTTTGTAAAGAAGCCATTCAAGAGAGAGAAGAAGGGACTTGTTTAGGATCATCCAAAAGAAGTGCCAGGAGCAGAAGCGGGGGAGCCCAGACGAACATATGTATTCAGGAAAGCAGCTTTTCTGCCCACTACCTTTCTGTCACTGCTGGAAATGCTTTCTGCAGATCTAGCCCTGCTGCGCTCTTCTTCTACCCCTGCCACATCAGGCTTTGCAACAGACCCGAACAGCAGAGGTAAGATGGGACGAGCAAGCTAGCAGGTGTCTTGTCTGGCTGCAAGAAACACTGCGTAGAAAAATCATGAAAATGCCACAATCCTTTGAGACTGCAAAGTCTGGGGATCATTTATTCTGCCCTTCCAGCGTAACACAGACAGTATAATTTAATCCATTACTTCTTCAGTCAGCCTGATAGCATATCTTTGACTGAAGCATAGTCAGGTATTTGCTGCAGTCAAATTGATCCAGGGATTTTGTTGGATGTGTGTTTTCCATTGAAACCAATTTTCCTTTTAATAAACTACTTTTTTATAATCTTTTCCCCTCTGACACACATGCCCTTCTGTGCAAATTCATAGTCATTGTTTTCTTGAGGATGCAGCTTTGGTCTATAGCAGCTCAAAAACAAAGAGGAGAAAACCCCATTCCTTTCCAGGGGTCTGAAATAATCACACCAGGAGGAATGCAAATTTCTCCTAACCTCAAATACATCTCTTACTGTCACTGCTATATCTAGGTTCTTGAGGACATACAGTGGCTCTGGTTGTCTACCTCACCGCGTCAGCAATGCAGCTGGAGCAGGAACACCAAAAAGTCTGAGCTTTACAGGGTGGTCCCAGCCTTGGGCACTCCACAGGGGCCAAAAGGAGAACCTGGTGGGCAGCTTCAAGGCAGTTATATGAGCCATGAATGTAGCCTTTTCTCTCCCCCCACCCCAATGGCAGTGTGAGGTTAGGCAGTGCAGAGAGATTCAAATACACATTGGAATATAGCATAAAAATGAGCAAAAAGGAAAAATGGAGAACAGCCTCTACAGGGTAGATACTTCACTCACAAATACTTGAATCTTATCAGACTAGACTTACCACGCTGCACTGTCTCAGCATTCTGGGATCATCAGTAACGCTCCAAATATATATAAGAAATTTTCCAGTGCTGGATCTTAACACGATACCTAAGGACAAGCGCTATTTCTAACCTTTTCCTGAGGCAGAAACTGAGAGATTGAGAAAAGTGACTTGACTTCGGTCAGACTAGACAGATGTTTACTAGAGAACTGGGGGCAACACCCAGAAGTCAAATGATAGTTCTACTATGTTTGGCACCCTGATTCATAGAGCCATCTAGCCAAAGCTCACGGGGTCCACAGCAGTCATTAGGTAGAGATCTGTCAGCATGATCTTCTCTAGCAATATTCATAGATACCCACCCATCCCACACTCTCTGTTACAAATATCCCTCAGGCCTGGACCTTTCCTTAGGCTGCCGGATCTCTATCTGGAAAACTACAGCACATTGACAAGCCCTGTAGAAACAACGTTGGAGTCGTCATTAACCTGCCAGGGACTTATGCCCAGACCTTGATTATAGTACCCTTATATGAAGCTGAATAAAATACAGCATATTCAACTGAGCCTATGACAAATGCATTACTTTTGCCTAATTTTCTCATTTGCCACAGGAGAGAGTTAGAATTATTCTTTCTGAGCAAATGAGTTTTAGCTTTTCTCATTAGCACAGATTGGGAGGAAGGGAGGAAAGGGCTTTCAGCAATTTTGGCTGAAAGTAAAACGACTAAAGGTTAAAACTGAGAGCAGGAGGGAAGGCACCACCATTCCAGAGAAGTTTCCAGCCTCCTTCTACTAGCGTTGACTGCATGAGGAGTTTTAAAATGGCAAAAAGTGACAGAGACAGACAAATCCTTACCCAGGTAGTGGAATGGGTTGTTCAGGTGTGACTCACACAGCTTGATCTAAATATAAATAAACAACTTAAAAATGAAGGACTTATCTGTATTGAACTGTCACTTTTAGCCTTGGTTAAGACAATTTAGATCACTCTGGTGAGTTAACTTTACGGTGACACTAGACCTGTGAAATCTCAGATGGTCTAAGGCAGATATACAGATGTATTATATAGCATGGGCCATCCTGCGTACATGCTTGCATGGGTCATTTGACCTAAAGGACCATCCCCTCTCCTCCAAATCACCGCATCTTCCACTGCACCGTGCCCTGTATGTTGGAATTGAAATAAGCTGAGGTGAACACACTCTTGAGCACAAGGCTGCAGTATTCTAAATTAGAGGCAGGTCAGAAGCCTCTCATGTGTTCTCCTGAAGCCTAGACTTTGCAATAGATGCATACTGCTCCTAGGAGTTGCACCAAGGTCATCAGACTACATAGACTGAATAGCTGCCAGCACCATACAGCCTGAGTCACTGTCAACCGGGACTGTACACCCTATCATTCCAGTATACCCAGCCTTCCAGTACCTGAAGGGAGCGTACAAACAGGAGGGGAACCAACTTTTTAAAAGGGTAGAAAATGACAGGACAAGGGGGAATGGATTAAAGCTACAGGAAGGAAGGTTTAAATTAGATATTAGGGGGAAGGTTTTTACAGAGAGAGTGGTGAGGTGCTGGAACAGGCTGCCCAGAGAGGTGGTGGATGCCCCATGCCTGGAGGTGTTCAAGGCCAGGTTGGACGGGGCCCTGGGCACCCTCGTGTAGATCCAGGCCTGGAGGTTGGTGTCCCTGCCTGTGGCAGGGAGGTTGGAACTCTATGATCCTTGGGGTCCCTTCCAACCCAGACCTTTCTATGATTCTATGATTCTATGATCATCTATGCCTTGCATGATCTACTTGAGATGGGGCTTGCCAGTACAGCAGTGGAAGCCACAGCTGAAAGCACCAAAGGGATGCATCCCTCAAAAAGAAATTAGTTATCAAGATGCTTTTTTTTTTCCTGACATAACTGTGTCAACAGCAGGGCTTACACAAGCTTTGTATTCTTCACACTCCTATCCAGCTCAGCTTCATGTAGGCCAAATGGTCTGAGCCAGTTAATCCCTTTTATTTGTATGAGAACAATCAAATATATATGATTAATCATATGTAGCAAATGTTGCAGCACGCAACAGCCCATGGTCAGAGGAAGCAGAACACGCTTCATTTTGTGCTGTTTTCAGGTAAGTGGGAGGTGGTTTTGCTTGTGCACAACCCAGAACATGGGCAGGGCTTCGGGAACTTGAAGTGAAGGTCACCCTGACATACCTGCACACGGCATTGCCTGCCTTGCATAGCCTGCAGCTACGGGACACCGGCCCAGAGCACATTGGTTGTGACCAAGGGACACACATGAGGTGCTTGAAGAGTGGGAGAGTGGTGGGAGAAGGAGAAGGCCTCTTGTGGGCTGTCAGCAAGGCAGCCCTTCCACACAGAGGCACACGCAGCACACAGGTCCCCGGACTGCTGTTGTCACGCCATGTATGAAGGAGAAAATGAGACTTAACGAGGATGATGCCACTTGTAGTGTATATCCTATGGCAGATGAGCTGTAATTCTTTGTCTGTACAATGTTAGAAAGCGGGGGTGGTGTTTTTAAAGATATTTTCTATACTGGAGCTAAGAATGGCAGGTTTCACAATGAAGCTGTTGTTCAATTAAACATGAATCAGTGTGTTTGCAGACCTGACTGCAAAGGGAAGGGAGGTAATAAAACAAAGACACTAAAACTTATCAGTAATTCTTACAATTTCTTAATGATGTTTCTAATCTATGCCTTTGACCCTTTGGTAATTCTACTTCGTTCTCTGCTGCTGTTACATTTAGAAAGTACCTGAAAATTTTATGCCAGTTGTTAGCTTATCATGTTTGCTTTACAGCAGCCCAAGACAAAGGCCAATACATCACAGAATAAAAGTCCAACTCCATATTTAGACTTCCAAGTAAATGGCTTGAATTTCAAATGAGCAGAACTCACAATCTCTCTCGCTGCTTTTAATAGAAACTCAAGGGTTCCTGAAAAATCAAGTCTTTTATCAGACTGTCAGATATGATCTTGAGGACATAGCCTTTTATGCAAATCATAGGCACAGGCCTTCAGTGAACATCCTGTCATTAGCATGGTCTTTGGGCAGGGAGACTCCTTTGTATCAGAAGGGACCTCATGAGGATATTTTTGCTTTTTCTTTCAAATGACTTGAGGGACAGCTTTGCATCCTGTCAGGCTGGTTTAGCCCTAAAGGCTGGATCACTGAAGACTTCTCTTGGCCTACATATGGGTCTGGACAGCAAAGGGGTGAGCTGCCTTGCTGGCATCACTCTTGCAGCAAAGCCCTGTTTTCTGCCTGTGGGTTACAGGCTGGTATGGAGCACAGCCTTGACAACACGCTGTCTCCACAGCAGAAACGCCTCCCCAGTAAAGCTCACCAGTGCTGGAAAAGCGTTTGTAAAAAAGCTGTGGCTGAAAGACGTGCTCTTTTGACTACACCCTCTCACTGAGTGAGCATGGTCACACTAATGTATCAGTGCTTTACATTGGCAAAGTTTTCCCTTCCAAGAAGAGAGAAGAGTTAAATCAATGGCAGACCTATTCAGGCTATTCTAATGGAATTTAAATTTGGAAGTTACATTGGTATGAACTTGGTTAAGTGAAAAACAATGTCCCCTTGACACATACGCATAACCACAACAGTTGTGCACGTATGCAACTATAGATCAGACAATAGCCTGAAAAGTTTCTTGGTAACCAAAGAAAGACTTCCACGCAGTTTGGTCATATGGCAGGATTATGCAGAAGAGATGGCATAAAATGAAGTTATGAGGTGGCAGATTCAAAGCTAACAAAAGGAAACACTTCATCAAATGCATAGTTAAATTCTGGAGCTTGCTGCCAACAGTCCTGTGGAAGCCAAAAATAGATTTCAAAAAATGATTTGACAAAGTTGCGGACAGATCTATTAAACACTATTAAACAGCAAGATTTTAGGAAGCTTTCAGGAACCACAGCCTGGCAAGTACACCAGAGAATGGTATATCACAGAATCACACAGAATCACAGAAT
>JMFS01047743.1:0-16272 GCA_000699545.1 Podiceps cristatus
AACACCCCCAGGTCCCTTTCAACCAGACAACAAGAGAGATGGTCTCCAAAGCCTAGGCTCAATGGCAGTATCGTCTCCTGCTTACTACAATTGACACCCCATGATTATAGCAGATGGATTTCCTTCCCCCACAGAATTTGTTGCTGAGGTTAGGATAACTGTGTCACTGTGAAGGGAACGGATAAACTAGAAAATAACTGTAATTCATTCTGATATGTCAGTGGAGAAGCCAGGATACTCCTTGCTGCAGGATGAAGGCTGTAAGCAAAGCCCTCTGAGCTACGGAGCCAGACCTGAGCCCCACAACTCCTCTATCCCAAGGATGGTTGCAGGTAAGTCCAGAAGGAAATGGCATCATGAAAAAGCTTTCTGGGGAGAAGGGACCATTTCTCATAAAGCATGAAGCAGAAGAAAGCATTGCTGGACACCTGAAGCAAAGGCTTTGGTTAACGGATCCCCTTTCTGTGCTACATCTTGTGATAGCACTGTCACACCAGCTCCTGGCTCCTCAGTAAGGCAGGGAGCAAAAAGATTATACGGAATGTGTAGGAGAAAGTAAAATAAAGACTATTTATAAATCAAAACAGAAGAAATAGCACCAAAACCCCTGGGAAGAATTCAGAGCTGGGCTAAGTCAGGATAATTAGCTATGCCTGGAGACATAACAAATTAGGCTCAGCAGAAGCCATTTTGATTCACTTTTTTTCTGAGACCAAACCCAGTAGGTAAGCTGCTATCTTAAAAAAGAATGTATACATCCTGATATCCCTGTGCTCTTTCCCCTGTTCTTGCTGCCACAGTTCTGGAGCAATACTGAAGCTAGACAATATTTTATTATTACATAATAAATAATACACCTCATATTACATATACTTGGCGTAGGATGATAGAGCAGCAGCAGAGCGTACTGGCAAGTTTCTTCTTACCTGAGAAGTGATGTCCTTCATCTCCAGCTCAGGAAGAATAAACTAGATTTATAGAGGTTTCTCCACAGTCAAGAAACAGAAAAACAGTCAAGAGGACCCACTGAAGGTTCATCCCACCTACTGTCCTGTCTCCTATAGTGATGGATGATTAGGGCAGAAGGGCTCACGCATGTCCTGCGGCCCAGCCATGCCATGTCCTTCCCCAGACACAGAGCTCTGACCAGGAAAAATACAGTCATCGGTTGCTCTGGGCTAAGTGTGTGACTCCTATGTTTAGACATCAACTCACACACTGATCAAGTTGTCCTACGAGGACAAAATGCACCAGCCCCTCCTCTTATGCACATGGGTCTCCTCCAGCGCGAGCGCAGGGCTCTGCCCTGTGCTGTCACCCTAGAGAGAGATGAGCCGGTTCGGCAGCTCTCTGTCATGTCACATTATTTGTTCTGAAAAGCACACGGCGCTTTGGGCACAGCAGAATGCCCAAAGGACTCAAAATGATAATCAATAAGAGCACAGCTACAAGCTGGAGGTGGGCTTTGCTTCGCAGGGACTTGACAAAAAGGTCAAAGAGTTTAAACATGGCACTATAACAGGTTTCTCATTCAGCTTCTTCTAAATACATCATATTCTGAAGCTAAGACTTTGAAAACAGTCACTAAAGTCTAGGGTCATAAATCCCTGCCAGTAAAGCAGTGACCCGAGTTTCACTGAGTCGTGCAGAAGGCCTGGTCTTGTGCTGCTCAAGTCAATAAAAACAATTGCATGGCCCCCAGCGGGTACAATGCTAGGCTGAAACGCGTTCTGGAAAACAGTCCTTCCCTTTCTTTTTTTTTTTTTTTTTTTTTGGAGGAATTTCACTTCAAATAAGAAAATAGCCCTGTAAAAGTATTAGCACCACTTGAAACACTGCCACCTGAAACTGCTAACAACAGTGACCTTTTTACTTTCCCCTGCTTCACTGTGAAATATTAACAGTCTCCTCAAATTTGACAGAACCCAAAATTTCAAGGGCAAAAAAATGCCTGAAATGAAACAGCAAAATTACCCGTGGAAATGCGTGTAAGAAATACTTTCACTCCTTCCCACCTCTTATTTGTCAGCATTTTAACAGCCACACAAATCACTTCTGACCCATGCAGGTAGACCTACAATTAGTTTAATTACACGATGCAGGCTGTTGTTCAGTCAATTAGACTTTTTCTTTCATCCACACCATTTTAATGACAACCAAGTAGCCCCAAGGCTCTTGTGTCTTGTTTAGAGCCGTGACGGGCTGGTCAGGGCACAGCAGACTCTCGACCGATTTTCTGCTCGCTGCAGCAGCAGCAGCAGATGCTTGAGCTTCCACATCCATGAAAGCTGGAGGGTCTGGAGAAAAGCTTCTTGTGGGAGCCTGAGGACGGTGGCAGGGAGCTGGCTCCACGTGGTGCCCATTCCAGGCTGGAGCATCCCTGTCCTGCCCCTCTGGGCCAGGTGAACAGGGGTACTCATGTTTCGGGGGGCCCATGTTTCACATCCCTCTCCACGTGCTGCCCAAGAGGCAGCCACCGCAGCCATCCAACATTTCATCTTCCTCCCCCTGAAGAGAGATGATTTCTTAGTTACAGGAGAAATCAGTGCTCATAGAGGACACAAGGAGAAAATAAGTCAGCTCACCTGGGTGATGGAGATGCCAGGTAGGCCTCCACCCCCATTTTCCACCCTCCTGCAGGACATTTGGGTTGCTGATGCCCAGGTCTGACCTGTGGCTGTTGCCCAACCTCCCTTCTCATTCAGCAGCCCCAGGCAACCCATGTCACTCCTGACAACATGGCAGGTGAGGCTGGACCACAGCAGAACTCTATCCAGATGAGCAGAGAGGGCAAGGGCAGCATGGGTCATGTCTCATAAACCATTAAACAAACAGGCACCCACATGAGGCCAGAACACATCTCACAGCCCCTGGCCGCGATCCCGAGGGCTGTGGCAGTTCCTCACAGCCCTGAATAAAACAGGTGAAGAACCACTGAGCTGCTGACGCTGGCCGCAGCCTACCGCATGGTCACTTTGCCAAGGGGCATGTTGATTTTTGCATTACTCAAGCAGGGAGACTCGGGTCAGCTATCACAATGCCCCTCCTGCCTCTGGATGAACACTTGAACCTCCTCTGGCTCCTCATCCCACAGGGGAAAGTGGGGTCAGATCCTGCTCCTGCTGCAGAATGTGCTTCACCCACCACTGCTGCTCTCACCTTGGTGGCTGGGGCCGCCTTACGTTGTCTCTAAGGAAAGCAAAGTAAGGAAAGTGAGGGGGTTGCGCCTTTTTTGAATGATGCAAAATGATGCAGCCTCTGAGCTGTTCTAGTGCTCATCCTGGCGCCTGAGAAGCTTCCCCGGGGAGCAGAGAGACAGCAGAGCTCTTCCTCAGCTCTTGCAGACCATCCAGACCCAGCCCAAGCAACCGCGGCAGCGTGAGGATCGAAGCCGAGCCACGCTCTGCTCTCCTCCGGGCAGCCTCCGAGCAGACTGCAGGCAGCTCCCTCAGCCCCTGCTGGCTTTGAGATTGGAGAAGACAGACAAGTGGCTTAAAGGCATCCCTGTCTCTACCCTCTTTAGCGAAACTACGGCATTAAAAAGATTAAAGGCCTATTTCTGCTCATTTTAAATGTGTTGATTAAATTAAGAAGCGTTTTCCTTTTCTTATACAGGGCAAGCTGGCACATTGGGATGCCAGTTCCGCGATAGTAGTAGGTTTTACAGTTTTGCTATATTATTCTTTTGCCCTGCCTGAAGCAATGTGGACATTTTTAGCCCAGCTTTCTTTGTACAAAGACCCACCCATTTTTCCCAACCCCAGTTACTTTTCGAGCTCATGAGCGAGTTTCACCCATATTTGAAAAAGGAGCACAGCCCTCAAAGACATCCAGTTCCTAATGGAAAAACCTTCCAGTGACTTCAGTGAGAATATTGCTGGGAGAGAAGCACCTAAAAATGAACACAGAGCACATCTCCAGCTGAAATTTCTCACTTGCCTTACACCTTTAGTTCCCTTTCACGCAGCCCAGCATGGTGTCCAGGCACTGCCACCATGGCGCAGGCGGGCATCCCTCCTGGCTCCCACCCAGCCCAGAGAGGCTGCAGTGCCACAGCTCAGCCATGCAGTGCCAGGTACTGCGCCTGCCCACCACCGCCTTGCCAAAACTGCGCCTCTGAGCTGAGATTTCAGCTCAGACCCTGAACTGCAGCAACATCCTCAGTAGGACCATGGCCTTTTCAGGAGTAAATTTCCCCATCTCGCCGGGAGTCACCAGTACTGTGCAAAAAGCGTGGCTATGCTATGCGTGAAGGGGGGAAATAATAACTTCATACATGTAGAGCTGGATTTGACGCACTTCCAGAGGTATTGCAAGTAATGTCAGTGGTTATTTGCTGTATTGGGCTTGAAATGTTTGGGGATTTTTTTCTAGGTTTTTTTCTTTTTTTATGAAGTCATTGAATAGCGCAAGCTGGGTGAAATTGGTCTTGCAATGGAAAGTGATAACCATCACCTGAGAATGTCACCTTAGACATTGCTGCCACAATTTAGAAAAAGTGAATAAAGAAAAAAAAATGACAAGGAAAGAGCAGAAACAAGTGTGAGAATGATCAAGAGTCAGCCCTGAATTGTCCAACATGGCAGTGGAGCAACCTCTCCTCACTGTGCACGGCAGAGGAGCAAAGGACTGGCCACAGTGCTTGTCCTCTGTGGCCATGAAGCTCTCAGCCAGGGACACAAACCCTCTGCAGGGCACGGACAAATCCAGCCTCCTCCACGCCAGCCAGTACCTGCTGCTGTTGGAGTAAGCAAGCAGATAAAAACCCTGCACTGCCTCAAAAATCTCTGCTACTGGGTTCAGCTGAAAGCACAAAGGGGAAGGTAGATGGGAGAAGGAGACAAAACCCTGCTCCTTCTGAGCAGGGTCATGGCAGCTACCGAGTGCTGCATCAAGTCACCAAGAGCTCATTCCAAACGCAGCACCTGCGTGCATATTCAGCTCTGAGAAACACCAGAGCCTCACCATGCAGAGGACAACATAGTTTTCCTGCTGCAGCACAACCAAGCCAGAGAGAAAAATCTGTGTCCCACTTTCAGATGCCAAGCTCTTTGTTCTCCTTCTCCATGAAAACAGAGAGATAATCACGCCCCAGAGCCTCGAGGCTGCTGTGAGGCTCCACTTGTTCACATGCTTTTTTGGGGTGGAAAAGAGAGAACAGCAGATCCAGTTCCCTCTGCAGGAACCACACACGAGCATTGTTAGCCCCTTGGCTGAGGTTTTCCTTGAAATAGCCCAGAAAATGTGCTTATTACCGAGTAAGGGCATCATCCCCCGCCACCTAGGATCAGCCTGCAACTAGCTAGGCGTTATTATCTCTACTACTTTAACACTCAGAGCTTCCTTCTGCTCTCTGTACTTCATTTGCTAAGCGCTATACAGCTGCAGAATGAGCAGCTCTTCCCCCACAGCTTGTGATATCAGGAGACAAGGCAGGCGGAGGGGAGGCTGCTGTCCCCGTGCCTCTCCTGGAGGCCCAAGCCACAGCTCACGCAGCCAGACCCTGACCCTCCGGGGCCAGGCACGGCCTTTACTGCATGAGCATCTCCACAGGGGCCAGACACGGCTCTCGCTTGCTGTGTCCCCGATGAACAGGACCCAGCATCATGGGGAGGTCCACCCCCAGTATAAGGGCATCAGTTGTTTGCTCCTTGAGCTCATCATTTCTCCAAAAGAAAACACATTTGCCGCTGCATGTCTTTGGCCTGATTTTTGTTCTCTTCAGCACAAAATCACAAACTATGGCAGAGCTTCTCCTGGAGGTAGGAGAACCAAAATTAAATGTGCCAGAGGTCTCCACCAGACCCTGGCAGAACCACAGCAAAGTCGCCAGAGAACTGTTGGAGCCTTTGGTAGCCATGCTGCAGCTGTCTCTTCCTCCAGACAGTGGGTACTCACAGGAGCTGGGGAGCAGGGAGAAGTTAGTTAGGGAGGGAGAGGGCAGATGAGTTTGGCAAGTTCACCAGTGTCATGGAGATGGAGGAGGGATGGGGAGGGCTTCACCTAGGGAGTGAGGCACCTCCTGCAGGGTCAGAGTCTCTTGGAGATAGATAGGAAGGAAGGGCGCAGACATACCCCACCCCTGAAACACCCCGGCAGCTTTACAAGCAGGGAAGCTCAGATCCACTGCCAGAGACTGCCAGAGTGTGCAGGACCTCCGCGAAGGGGTGCCGAGAGCCTGAAATGCTGTGGGCTGATCCTTGGGACTGCAGCACATGAGGCTGGGAAGAGCAGTCCCAGCTCGAGGCAGAGGCAGCTGTACCGATTCCTCTCCTACGGATGTCACCTAGCCTGTCCCCAAAGTCCTCCTCACCAGAAGTCCCTGCCCAGGGAAACTTGTCCAGGGCTTCACCTAAGTGCTGTTACAGGGTCTTTACTGAGCCACCATTTAAGCTCACTACATGTCTTTCCAGCCCAAAGGCACTGAGAGGAGAAAGGGGAGAGAGGAGAGAGGAGAGAGGAGAGAGGAGAGAGGAGAGGCCCCCAGTACCATTTCTGGGCGCTGCTCCAGGGCCATCATCCTCCCACTCGCTCTGCCTGGCAGCGCTGGTTCCCCAGATGGGAGCGGGGTGCTCATGCCCTGCTTCTTCACCACAGCAGAAACACTGTCCCCAGCCTGGGCTTTAGCTCGGGGTGAGGGGTTTTAAAGTGCAGGCTGGTTGTTGCAGCTGCCCATTAACACCAAGGGGAGTCCAGTTGGCTCTACATGTCAGTGACAGCTGGGAAGGACACTGCCTTCCCAGCAACTGGCATCTTTCTTGACCAAGGGGACATTGCAATGGCAGTGGCAATGGCAAGTGGCAGAGGAAAATTAGGCATAGCAGTGCTGCAGCTGATGGTAAAGCATAAACAAACTCTGCTCCTGTTTTGGCCAGCATGCCCGCTTCACGCTGCCCCAGTAGTGTACCAGACAGGTCTGCCCTCATTTGCTCACCTCTCCAGCACCTTTTGCGAAGCAGAAACTATTTTTCATCCTGTCTTGCCCTTGGGGTGCTGAGCCCCTCAGCCCCACGTCCAACACAGCATGGATGGAGGAGAGCTCAGCACCTGCAGCAGCCCTTCCCCAGGGACGCTCAAGCGGGCAGGTGGCTCTTCCCCACCACCGCTGCAATGTTCCCTTCTCCAACCCCAGTGCTCACAACCTCAGTACCAGACACCACTGTCCCAGTGATGGACCTACCTCACGGTGCTGGCCGTTTGTAGGTCCTTGGAGTGCGCAGAGCCGCTCACGGAGATACCAGCCCAGGAAGGAACATACTGACCCGCTCCCATACACAGAGGGGAGCTATGAGCCCTTCCTGCTGTGGAGCTCCTTTCTCCCTGCCTCACCCCACGCAGCTTCTCATTGCCCCTATCGATGAGCCCTTAATGAGCTTTGAGCTCATGTCCAGTCAAATCAACACCCTGCATGTCGCGGGTGTGGGGCGGGGGGGTAGCCAGAGCCACTGGAAAAAAACACGTCGCTGGGAAAGAAGAGTCTCCAAGGGCATGGGCAGGAGGGAGGGCAGGAGCGTGGGCCAAGGGCTTGGCGCCAAAAAATGGGGGAGGCAGCAGGAGGGAGGGTTGCGTGGAGTTGGTTGCACCCATATTGCCGCAGCAGTCCCTGCAAGGATTACTGCAGCAGTATGTAAGGGGCCATGCTAAAGGCACCGTGCACACCCCCTGCCCTCCATGTCTGCAGTGGGACAGTGGTATCCATCTTCTCAGCGCGAGCAGGGCTGGCTGCAGCCACGCGGAGGATGCAGAGGTCTGGCACGCCAAGCACGCGGGGGAGGTTGAGTCTCCGTGAGCTTCTCCCACGTTCACACAGTCCGGCCCAGCACAGCCCTTGCACAGGGCCAGGCCTGCGGCAGCGCAGCCAGGAGAAGGGGGCAGGCCGGGCTCAGGAGGAATCCTTCCAAAGGACACCACAGAGTCACCGGTCAGCTGCACTACTGGCTGTGGGTCAGGCTGTCGGCGTGGAGGGGCAAGGCAGAGGGAGGAGGGATACTTCTTGTTTGAAGTGCCAGGTACCAGCAACCAGCCAAGGAAAGAAGCCATGTGCAAACAACTAGTTGCTTAGGGTGTAAATCCTGTCATCGTCTCTAAAACGGGGTTCCCTTTTCTTTTTTTTTTTTTTTTTCTGTGGCTCAAAACAATTTACATCCACTGGGAGCACAGAGAAGTCTTTCTCAGAGGCAGCGTGAGGGAGCTGCTGGCTCCGCGAGCATCACCTCATTAGCGGCAGCATTTTCAGAGGTGCGAGGGAAGGAGCCCAAGTGAATTAAAGTATAATTCTCCCCAGAGATCACCAGCAAAAATGACAGCTTCTCACTTACCAGTTCCTCTCTTTGTGTGAAAGCCGAGCCAGGTATACTTAAATTAGTGACAAAAGTACACTTCAGCAGCTTCCAGCCCTGCAGAGACAACACAGCCAGTGACCCATGTTCCCCCCGTACCCAAGGGCTTGCTTCACCCCAGCCGTGACCCCACACCAGCCCCCTGGGTGATCAGGTGGGCTGAGGGCACCCTGGCAATCCCACACCTTTTATTCTTCGTTAGCAAAACTGACCTTCTTTAAAGGTCCCCTCTGTCTCCGTAGAGCAGGCAATCACAGCCTTAACCCATCACAGTGAAACCTAATGCAGCTCATCTGCCAAAGCCCTTAACCCATACGGACGGGAGGGAAAAGGTGCTGCCTTACATCTTTGCTGAGGCTGCTGCTTGTGGTCCCATCTACATCTGTGCCAATATCCTGCCAAAGGGCTGTTTAAAGACCGTATTTCAGGCTAAGCAGGCACTAAAGGAACATGAAGGAAACAGTAGGACCCCCACCAAGTTATTTTGGGCATCAGACAAAGGAGAAAGATGGTGGTGCCAGAAGGGGTGGCAAGACCTGGCAAAAGGGAGAATGGAGAGAGAAAATGAATTTTGCTGGGTAAACCCAGGAGGGTTTGAGAGCTGAGTGGGATGCTCGCAAGCAGGCTGGAGGTGTCCTGTCAAAAAGGCATCCTCTCTGAGCTGGAATAATTGCTGTGGAGCAGGAATCCCTTCTGCAAATGAGCTGTGGGGTCTGAGAGAGCACCCTGATCCCTCTCTACCAGGGAGCCTGTGCTCCTCACTCTGCTCTGTGAGCTTGGTACCTCTTATTTAGTAGCAGAGCAGTAAACCACATCTGCCTCAGAAATCTTTCTCTTAGACTCTTGTCTGGGATAAGAAACAGCCATTGAAAACATTGTTCTGCCCTCGATCCCTAGCACACCCGTCCTACGTTTATGCAAGTGAGCACAGCTGCACTGGCCGGACCTGCAAGGACAGGGAGTGTGTAGTGCAGAGCAGGGAAACTATTATCGCCCGTCACGCCACAGAGCTCCACTGGAGCTGCTGCCAGCTGAGTTCTGCAGGAGTGAGACCAAGTCCCTGCCCGGTGAGCCAAGGCTTCCAGCGTTCCAGAGACCTTCTCCACAGCTCTCGGTGAACGCGGGAACGGTGGAGGTGCGCTTCCCTTGTATTCTGGGGAATGCGCAGGCACAGCCTTGGATGGGCCAGACCACGTAGGAGGCTCAGCTCTCCCTCCTCTGCCAGGCTCGCCTTGCAGCTGCCATGGGGCCCAAGCTGGGACAGGGCTTTTTGAAGGTAATGCTGTCTTACCAGGTCAGATTTGCTTCGGCCAAACAAAACAAATTAGAGCAGGTACCTGCAGATGGCAGTGGCAGTGGGGAGCCAGCAGCAAAGCCCCTGGCCTCCTTTTGTCAAAATGAATGAAAATCCAGCTACAGAAATATTATAACTCGCCCCTTCCTGAGCGTACCATGCCTGGCATTAGCCTGTCCATCTCTGTCCCTCTTGGTCTTCAATCTCTCCTCAAGCCCCATTGCTGATGTGACACCTCCTAAAACAAAAAGACAGAGAGAGACGGTAGCAGTTTGCTTGCAGGGCAGGTGTGGATCTCAGGACGGAGGGAACCAGCCTGTTATATGTGTTTTCATAGCTCCCCACACAGTCCTAGCTGAGGAGCACCTGAGAAACACAGCGGGTGGACGGGAAACAGCAGGTGCCATAGCCAAACAACACATTCACTCCTTTCACTGGAAGCAGAGCAAGCCATCTCCCCACCTCATGTGCTGCTGTCCTGGAGAGAAAACAGGCCAGAAAGTAGCCATTTCCACTGAAGCTATGAAAACTGAATTTGAAATCAACAAGTATTTTCTGTACAACATTTGTTGTATCAGTTAGAGGCAGAAGGAGGCAGCAGGTATCAAAAGCACTGGGGAGCAAGAATTGCTCTCAGCATCAGTCTGAGCAATGCCTTCCTTTCCCATAGGAAAGTGGGGCCAAGAAAAGAAGAGAGGATGTGGATATTTCCTAGAACTAGACATGGACCGGTAAGCCCAAATGAATCTGGGACCATGCCTTAGAACAGAAGTGGAATTTGTTTGCAAGGGTGGGATTTGGAGCTATTCTCTTGGTTGTTGTCCATAAACATTGATGAGACTAAATTTTGATTCACCAGTGTGTTCCCAGAAAATGGGAGCTTGGCAGGTACTCAGACAAATACTTGCCGGCTTGAGTATTTGCATTTGAAGCATTTGGGCTGCCACCTCCAAAGCTTTTCGTGGCTTGGGAAGTATCCAGCAAAAGAGCCCAACCCGACCATATAATCTGGGTGAGTAAACACAAGTGCGAAGAGCGTTTTTCTGAATAACAGCTATTTGATGTGATGATAGCAGTAAAAGCAGCCAAATAATCAGGCTAGCCATCTCTTCGTTTAAAATTCATTTGCAAAAATCATTAGCACAATCACTGTAAAATAAGCAGAAGTATAATCACTCTAGGATAATTTGCAGAGGAAGAGCACTGCACTCACCGAAAAGAGCTGCTACGAGCTGTGAGGCTGCCTAGCTCTGACTAAGCCCACCAAGTCCACCACCTCCAAGGGGAAGAGATGCTGGCCAGCACGGCAGGTCTGGCAGGCATTGCTTTTTTGAGCCCAGTCTAAGGCATGGCCTTCTCCTCCGCAACCTCAGCAATCCTGCCAACCTGTGGTGGGGACCAAGCTGGTTTGCCTCCTTCCTTCCCGAGCAGGCTCAGAGCTCTGCTCTGGTCTGCCTCCTGCCACCCAAGCCATCCACCCTAAGACAGTAGTCAGTAGGGTATAGATAGGGAAAAGGTGTAAGACTGGGGAGGGTAAAGCGTGACAATTCCTGTGCTCAGTCCTCCCAGCTTCCAGCCACAGATGCTATAGAGGACTCCCAGCCCAGAAGGCTTGTTGAAAATTCCCTTGACGGGGTCTAGGGTTGCTTCATCAGCAGTGGCTGGGCTGGTAATACCCAGCAACATCACCACCTCCCAGCCTTGCTGCCAGAACCTGGGCTCCTCCTGATCTTGGGTACCTTGTGTGATCACTTCCAGTCAAGGTGGGATGAGCCGGCCCTATGACACAGGGAGAGGTCTTGCCCCACGCATTTATAGTTCTTCACAGGCTGCCAGCCACACACATGGGGCACACAGCTTCTTTGAAATATCCTTCCCCAGAAATATGTCCAATAGTTTCCCCAGCTAGCAATTTTATTTACAGTTGCCTTCACCCACTGGTCTTAAATCTACATTTATGCCACTTGCCCCTGCAGCTGTTAAGAGCTGTTGGGAGCAATTTCATCTGGAGATTGCTTGTTTCTAAGACTGGGCATTTTTAAATCACTTCCACTGCCAGCAGCACAAACAAAGCAGAACACGGTGGATGAACAAAAAATGTAAAAGAAATATAGTAAGAACAAAACTGAAAATATGTATGAGAAAAGAAAAGGAATTTCCACACTGGTGAAGATTAAAGGTGACCTGCAAAAGAAAAAAGATTGGGTTGGAGCAGTCTTGTTCAGTACTTGCCTATTCATTTTTTTTTCCTCTGGAATACACTGGAGACAGGGAGAACTAGTGAGATAATGTCACTGGAGATACTGGAAGTAAGACTTCATCAGCTGTGAAACAGCCAAGTTCTGTTAAACTCGGTGTTTTTTCTGTCATTTGTCCTGTGCACTTCACCTTAACTCATGTGGTTGAGGAACACCTGGGAGAAAAGCTTCCTCTGCTAAGGATTTTTCAGCACAGGGCTTTCAGTCAGCAGGTAAGACCTGAAGGTCCAAGAGTCCTCCAGCACAAAATGAAGATCAACCTGTCAAGTCTTAAGATGTTTTATGGGAGGAGAGGGGATATTAGGTAGAAGAGAAAGAAAAGGCCACTAAAAGAAGCCTCAATGGCATTTTCCCTACTCTTTCTTTGAATGAAGAGCCTTCACCTCCTGTTTGTTTCAGTACGGTACTTCTAGGTGTGTGAACATTTTTTTCCATTTGATTGAAATGAACAGGGCTGTATATTTAGAATTATAGAATCGTTTAGGTTGGAAAAGACCTTTAAGATCATCAAGTCCAACCATTAACCTATCACTGCCAAGTCCACCACTAATCCAAGTCCCTAAGTGCCCCATCTAAACGTCATTTATATACCTCCAGGGACGGTGACTCTACCACTTCCCTGGGCAGCCTGTTCCAGTGCCTGACAACCCTTTCTGGGAAGAAATGTTTCCTAATAGCCAATCTAAACCTCTCCTGGTGCAACTTGAGGGTGTTTTCTCTCATTCTGTTGCTTGTTACTTGGGAGAAGAGATTGACACCCACCTCTCTACAACCTCCTTTCAGGCAGTTGTAGAGAGCGATGACGTCTCCCCTCAGCCTCCTTTTCTCCAGGCTGAACAACCCCAGCTCCCTCGGCCGCTCCTCCTCAGGTCCTTTTCCGCCGGGTTACTGCACCTCACTGCCACATGGGCGGCTTCCTGCCGGGCAAAGCCAGACCTGCATTGCGTGAGGTTTAATTACCAGCACCTGCTTCCAAGGAGCTGCCAGAGAGCTCTCGAGCTGATTGCCAGTTAGTCTCTACGCACTGGCAAGGGTATGGCACCTGCCTGCCAGCTTGAGGCTTTCTCCAGAGATGCTCCAAAGGCAGGAGCCCCAAGAGTGGGAGCATGATTGGGGTCCAGGTGACACAGGGACACCGGTGTTCCAGGGAGGCCCAGGAGGCCATGCACCTGTGGTGTCCACAGTGGGATTTGAGAGTGCTGAGCACAGCAGAGTCTCCCCTTGCCCGTCTTCCCGACTATCTGTATCTCCCCTGCTGCGGGGGTATCTGAGTGAAACTGGGGAGACCTGGGTGCCCGATGTCCCTGTGATGTGCACCTCCTGACCAGCACAGCAACAAGGGGCACGAGGCCCCAGGAACCAGAAGCAAGAGCTGTCACGGACACCAGATGTGGGATTTCTGCAAGAAGAAGGACTTCTGGCGGGACTTGTGTAATGGCAGGGTTACAGCACCTGCCCACTGTGGGGACCGTTCTTAGGTCTCATCTACCCATAAGCAACCAGTGTTGCCCATCAAAATCAAAACCAGTTAGGCTGAATAAGACTAGAGCAGCCCACTTTGCAATCATGATTATTGCAGCTTAAAGACCCTTTGGGTGATAGGTGGACATAGTCACGTTGATGAAAATGTGCATGTGTCTGCAGGTTAATTTGATAAATGTAGTTAAAAAAAACCTGAGCATCTTTGTATCAGTGAAACTACTCTCACAGGGGACTGTGATGATTTAGCTCTGTTGCTTCTAATCCATCCAAAGCAGTGTGAAAAGCAACACTGTGTTCAACTTAGCTCAAACTTGATCCTGACGGACATAATATAAATTAAAATTAGTGTGAATGGAATATAAATAGAAGTGTTCTCACATACTCTGAAAGATTTAACTGAAATCACATACTGTGTTAAACCATCCTAACTTTAAAGTAAATGTGCCCTTAGGTCTAGTTACATCATTGGTATAGCTCTGCCAGGACAGTGGATGATTTTTTCTCTTTTTATTAAGAGGCTTATGCTGATAAATGCTCTGAGGTGGATGCTTTAAATCAGCGTAAGTCCAGTTATACTGATAGAGCTTATGCCACTCCCCAGTAGAACTGTGGAGCAATGCTCTCCTACAGGGATAAGAAGCCTTATTGCACTGCTGTGTTTGACCTCAAAAGCACAGGGGTGTGAGGAAAAATATGATAGGTGTGGAGGAAAAAGAGGACAGATGTTGGTATGAGATGCAAGCCAGGGAAAGTTAACAACAAAGGCATTACAACCACTGCCCACCACAGGTGCCCCATCATGGTAAGTATGGAGGCCTGGGAGAGGAGGAGGAAGAGCAAAGGCTCGGCACTCTGTGAGGTGCCACACAGGTGCAATCTCAGTTATCACCACGTAGGAAGGGACGGTGCCAGCCCTGTGCGCTACACTGATGCGTGTGCAAGCAGGAGGGATGGGGCAAGCCGGCCTGGGTGAGGGAATACGTCTCCAGCCTGTAGCCTTGCTGCTGCTTGCCCATGTGATGCACACAACCAAAACGAGCCCTTGTTTGCAGCAATCGCATTTCACCCCCTGGGGAATTTGCGTCTATTGATAGAATTGGACAGTGGGAAAATGCTTTGCCGTCATTCGATGAGCCGTACGTCAGCCCATCTGAGGGCCAGAACAACCCAAAGATGCTGCTGACGCCTCTGCCCAGGGTCAGTAAAACAGCCGTCCCTTCCTTCCAGAGAGGGAAAAAATTTGGGAAAGTTTTACCAAGATTACAAATTACCCCTACTTACAGACAAGGACTGGAGGCTCACAAAGTCGAAACGCCAGCAGCGATGTATTTACCCACTGATCTCTGTCACAACATGGACATCGGTGGTGTGATTAAGACAGAAAAAACACCAAAGTGTAATTCTCCCCCAAGTGCCCTGACACACATGCACCCATGTGGAGATGCGCAACATCTCAGATCACTATCTCTAACTTTCTGAAAAGTTTCCCATTTCTCCTCTCCACTCAAGGCCCGGTGGGAGCCCAAGGATCCAGCAGCAAAGGTTTTACTGCCACCTCCCCTGACTGCAGGCTGTGACAGCTGCTTGGAGAGACCCCCCAGAAGTAACCGTGGAGGTCAGCATCCCCCTGCCCTAATAAAGCCCAACTCCAACTGCCTGGAGACCAGGGAAGCAGGAAAGTAGGACTGATGGGAGAGCCAGGTGCTGGTGACCAGCAGATACTCATGGGACAGGAGTGCCTGGGGCCTGAGAGAGGACCCCATCACCATCTCCCTGTTATGTGACTAACATACACATCACACTGGTGTCAACCGGAGCCACGGTCCTCCAGTCTGTCTGTGGAATTCAAACCTCATCCAAAAGCGTAACACAGAAAACTAAGACTGCCTGGACAGGTTTCCCCCAATGTTATGAGATTAAACCTCAGGACTGGGCCAGTTTCCATTACCAGGCTGCTTCCCACCATCCTGAAGAAGCTAACTCAGGGTTTCCAGTTTACACTGCTGTGCCCTGCCACTGGTGGGATTTCTCTTTAAAGCCCTCTGCTGCTGGAGAGCCTGGCAGAGAAACACCAGGCTCCAGCTCTTGGGTAACCCCCACTTTAAAGGTAGAGAAGTCCATGTGCGGGGAGGGAGGCTCACGCTGCACAACGTGGTGATGGCCCTTCTGCAGGACGTGGGAAAGCGACAGGTTGCTTTTTTCTTTTGGGGTGGGTTTATTCCTCCATGAGGAAAAGAAGCTCATTACATCTACTGTTGAAATACGAGGTCAGGAGAGGCACCAGACTGCCTATAATCACTCATCCTTCTCCAGAGACCACTATCTACACCATGAAACAACAAAAGCCTCACGCTCAATAAAGCGTATTTTGGAAAAGTCTAGTGCCCACTGGCAAGTCACGAACCAGACTGAGCACGCCTCCGGTCCAGAGCAGCCATCCTAGGCAGCTCCTGCCCCAGCTTTACAGCAGGGTACAGCTCCCTGTCCTAGCTGTAACCCAGGCTGGGCAGGAAACTACTCTGCAGCCTGTAAAAAAAAGGAGTAAAAAAATCAAGGGATCGTTTCACAGCATGATCTTGGCATGTCACCAAAAGCAAGACAGGACAGAGTTACCCACGGCTGGCTTTGCACAGCCATTGAAAGCCTTTCTCCCTGGGAATCCCTTTCCTTTCCACATAGCTTTCCAAGCACAGGCTTGACAAACTAGAACAGACAGCTCCAAAAATACATGTCCTCCTTTGCAGAGACAGTTGTGGGTCGGGGATTCAGAACAGAGCCAGGATCGTGCTCCAAGAGCCGTCGAGGGGGCAGGGCTTATGCTGGGTTTAAAAACACAACAAAGCAAAACAAACTCCTGTTGTCGTTGCATGCATGTGTGTGTGTGTGTGTGTGTCCCTCC
>JMFS01047745.1:0-26080 GCA_000699545.1 Podiceps cristatus
GGAACGGGATGCAGGCAGGGATGCTGATCCACACCGCACGTTCCTCAGGGAGGAGAGATGATTTCATGGCCAGGCTGAAACTTCTGCCTGCCGGTTTCCCAGTCTTTGCAAAAAAATGGGATACTTGAAGATTATTTCTGGATAGCCTGTTCTTCATTCGAATGAAGAGCAGGGTGGCTGTTTGCAGAGCCAACACACGCAGGCCCATAGAGCCCACGGGCTCAAAGGTTCCCAGCATGCAGGATCAGCATCGCTCCTGTCTCAGACTAAAAACCTGACAAAGCAAGGCTGCCAGCTTACAGAGCAGAGGGGTTCAAAGTCCCGCAGGTCTCAAGGCAGAAACATCACCGCCTTAACGTTATGTAAGAAAACCAGGTTTCAGTCATTTGAGAAGTATATTAATGGATGTATTTCTCCCTCTACAGCCTTTTCAGCTGAACTGCCACCTCGAGCTTTGCAGACAGATGGGTTGCTGTCTGTATTACCCCTAAAAGCGTGCTGGTAAAAGACGTGGGGGTGCAGCACACAGAACGAGGCAGCTGGGAGCATTTCAGGTGGGGTTTTCTGTGCCCTGAGTGCAGGTTTTCAACCCTTGCAGCATCTCATTTTCTCCCCGGAGCCTCAGCACGGGATGTGCCTTCTGGAGCCAGCGCAGGGCACCGAGCCGGCTGGCAGGGGGCCGCAAGGCTTTCCACGTTGGGCGGGCCGGCACGGTGCCACCTCTGCCGCACGAGACCCGCTCTGCTGGGACCTTACTTTTGTGCAGTTTGAGGATGGTGTAAGCCATGGCCGTCAGCACCCGCTCTCCTTCCAGGATGTAGATATCCCACAGCCGCAAGGTGAGGGTGAAGGGGGTCTGTTTCCAACACACAAACAAAAAAGCAGCTCATTAGCACCACGCTCGTTAGCCCTGATTGATGGGATAATGACACAGGGGTTGGTGGCATCACTACGTCCCCTCGCACCAAAACACACAACAGGGCAAGGCATTGGATGCCTGGGATACACAAAAACCTCTTCTATCATCCATGGTCTTGCCGTAATGCTAACACCCTTGGGTGGCCGGGAAAGTACTTAAAACCAAGCCGTGAATCCAGAAAAAGGAGATGCTTTCCGCACAGGCATAGTAGCACGTGGATCCCCCTGCCCCAGGGGGAGCATCGTCATCTTTCAGCCTTGCGGGCGCACAAAACCGCTCCTGTATCTATCCGAATTGCCCAAACAGATGAAGGGCTACTTATGGGATAGGTCTGAAGGCCCAAAGGTGCTTCACTAAGCATTAAAAAAAAATCACTCCTTTGGTGCCTAGAGGAATGGTCTTCCTTATACACAGGCTTATTTCTACCTGCTAAAAAAAACCTCTGCAAGAGGTTTTCATTTGCACCGGACTCAGGCTGACAAACAGGAGTGAACTGATACCCAAAATGATGGAGCAGCCCATCATCTCCCAGCAAAGATTTAAGGCATCTCACCAACACAGAAATGAATACTAGTCCTACTCTGACATTTAAGTTCAAATTTAGGATGCTGCGCTTACTCTCCAGCGTTTGGCACAACTGGCTGTTGCAGCTCTTTTACCATATGTTACTGCACTTAAAGGGATTTAGCATTTTATACAGCTTTGAGTGACAGGCTGCAAAGCAGTGAGCTCCCTCTGAAGGGGAAGAGGGCATCCGCTGGTTTATGGGGCAGCAGACAGTTGAGACCGGGAACACATGGGTGTCCTACACACCAGCAAGTCTGGATCTTGCATTCTTGCAAGCACAATGCTGCGCCTAAAAATAAAGTAGGCTTGGCTCAGGACTGGCAAATTAGCTCTGGGCAATTTTCTCAAACTTTCCCGTGTCTCCAGTGCCCACCCGCTCCTTTGTCTGCAGCTGCTACAGTGCTATTTGTTCAGGTTTGTGTCTCCAGCTCTTCTTTCCCCTGTGCTGTTGCCAGAGCCAAGGTGAGGTTCATTGCCTTTGCAGCAGTGCCGGTGGGCACGAGAAAGATCTTTCCCGACTTCCGAGCTCATACTGCTGCTGCTGAGCCATCTCCCAGTGACCGCTTGTCATCACTGACACGCAGTTATTTTTATCTTCTCCCTTATTATGTTTTTTGCCTCATGAGAGTATGAATAATATCCCACCTTATAAAATATCAACACCTTCTTCAAATTATGATAATTTTCCCCCCAAAACAGGTGGATTAACCGCGCCTGCAAGCAGCAGAGCAGCAAACGACCCGCAGAGCATCCTCACCCTGTCAATGAAACACTGCAGGAACCACTTGGTCGTGTAAATCCCCGTAGTCATCTGCTCCTTGTCCTAGGAGGAGACAGCAAAGAGAGACAGGTGTTCCACCGGGCTGGCTGCTGGAGCTTCAAGCCACTCCTTGGGGTTTCGGGGAGGCCGGGCGGTTGGTTTGTTAATGCTGGGGCCTGGCTGCGGGATCTGGCCGCGGTTTGCCTCCCAACAAAGCCCCTGCTTAAAATACCAATGTTGAGGCGCTGCTTTGGCCCTTTGCCCAAGATATTCATTGAACCTGATCCTCGACATGGCCAGAGTAAAGCCACAACTTTGGAGAGCGATTTCTAGGAGAACCTTTTCTGGTCTAACACCTGCTCCAGGGATTTACAAAAACCTTCCAGGAGCCCAAACCATGCACTCCTTGCAGACTACCATTTTTGTTTCCACAGCAATTCCCATCCGAGCCTCTCAGAGTACCACAAAAATGATTAACTCCAAGTATCCCACAGGTAAATCCAGACCTGTGTGCTGCTAGCACTACCTCATTCGTATGGCATGGCTGCTGCAGGAGCAGGATGGCCAGTCAGTCAAAGGAAAACTCTGGAAAACATCACCAACATCACCTCAGTCTTTCACTTTTCCATCCCTGTCCAGCACCAGGCGCAGTGCTTGCACGCAGCTTTGCTTTTTCGGGCATGGCTGATGGTGCGGCACGGCCGTGCTGGGATGCACAGCACCCTGCACACGCACAGAGTTGACGTGATCGCTGCTGCAAAGCCAGCAAAGTGGCGGAGATGGGAAGAGAAAGGAGCCCATGGGATTAACAACGCCTCTGGTCTTTGCTTTTGGCTGGCGCTGGGCACCTGCAAGCCTGGGCAGCCTTCGGGAGCCAGGAGCAGCTTTCAGAGAGTTATTCCCACCCTCCCTGCCCAGGTTTCCCCACCCCCACGGCTACAATTAAGTGAAACCCTGTCCTGGTTCTGTTTCACTTATACGGCCAGGGCTGGCTCGTTTGCAGCACGAAGCAAGAGCTGTTGCAGATGATGGCAACGCGAACAGCTTTTCCTGGAGCCGGGCCACCGAGCCCCGTGGGACCATAGGAAACCTTCAGGAGTCCGGCCACTGAACACCAGCTGTGCACAGCAAATGCAAGGGGGGGGCAAGGGGGAAAAAAAAAAAAGGGAGCAGGTGTTGCAAAACAGTCGCCTAGACATTAGACTGCAGTTGGTGTGTCCTGCAGATGCTCCTCCAGCCACCAAATGGGCTTGTACCATCTGCTAGAGAGAAAAACAACTGGACGTGCCCAAGTTACAAACCACACAGCAAATCTTATGCACCTCCTGTCTTTAAACAACAGCAAAGCCGTTAAACACGAGCACTTGGGGCTAATAATTATTGAATTAAGACTCCCGACAGTCCAGCATCACCCTTCGGGCTCTGCAGCTGGTGCAAGAACACAGCCCAGCCTCGCTGCTGTATGCAACAGGCTCCGTGAGCCTTCCTGCCTGGCTTTCCTAAGGAAGCCTTTAGATTTTAGCAGTCCCTACAATAATGATGACCAGCAAGCAAATGATAACCATTCGCCTCAGCAAAACTCAGGCACCTCGTTTAATAAACACTTGCCTCTTTGCAGCTGAAGCAGTCCTATGCGGTTAGAAATATGTTCAGTGGTGCGTCTGTTTGGCAGAACATTACACTAATTGCTTTAGCATTAAAATGCGGTATTAGTATAGGGAGACTGATAACAAAGAGATACCATGTGCTTCTTCAGTTTGGGAAACAGTTTGCTTAAAATCTGCTCGTGGTGAGCTTGAAATCTCTGCAGCTTCGGGAACCCAGGAATGAAAAATCCTTAATGAGAAAAGATGAGAGAAATAAAAAATAATCAGAAAAGCTCTGCAGCAGGCATGGGGGCAGCCTGATTTTCTAGAAACTCATTCCGTGCGTTGCCTGTTGAAGTTGGCTGGACCACAGCGGACCCAGATACCTGCCCCGGCATCCCTCCCCGAGCCCGCCCTTCCCCTGTCTACATGGGTGACAGCACCCTCAGCCCCCACCCCAGCTGGCCCCTCTCACCCCAGCCCCACGGAGCAGACCCACTCACCTCCCCACCGCCTGCCCGCCGGAGGCTTGGCTTGGCCAAGACCTCTCTGAACACACCTTGGTGCTTACCAAGGTTTGGAGGAAAGCTGAAGATGTTTGACCACCACAAGCTTGTGCAGCACCCCATAATCTAGCAGGACACACGTTTAAGACTGCCCAGAGTTATCAAGCCATAAGGCTTAACCCTCTGCTCATAAAATAACCCCCTGTGCGTGGATTACTGCTAACCACAAGTAAGATGAAAGAATCCTTAATGTGCCTGAAGTAAAATAATACAACACATTTGGTGGAATTACATCTGCATAAAAACACGAGGGCCCGCAGCTTGTGGCATGCTAAAAACAGAGCATTACATGATGCTCTTGGATGTACTTCTGTGAGACTTCTTAAAAACTCGTAACCTTGAGTTAATTGATTGCCAAGGGCACGGCACTCCGGAGGGCACCTCTGTGACAGCGGTAACTCCCAAGCACTAAAGCTCAGTGCTGATAAACCGCATTTTTCTCTGATGAACTTGTCTGCCTCCAAGAGTGAAGCTCGGCTCCATAGTTGGGTTGCATTGGCACATACCCGCTTTAAACAAGTAGGTGAGGAGAATCGAGGCTCGACTGACCAACCTCAACAGCCTTCCCTCCCGTCGCAAGAGCCCCCATCCGCATCCCGGCCCAGCTTTACCGTGCATGGCGTGCCGCTGGTTGGTCAGCAGCTGTGCCAGTGCCCAGAATGCATCCTCTTCGTTTAGGTACATCAGGAGGATGGCTGCAATCTGGCTCATCCCTTGGCAGTAGCTCACTTCCTGCAAGAGCCAAGAGGGTCACACGTGCTGCCACGCGGTCAGACCCCACCATAACGCTAGAGCTGCAGAAGCGGGTCAGGCTGCCTGTGCTCCTCTCTCCTCTTCCGAGGTCTGTCCCGCTTCAAGGTCTTTATTGCTTATGCTCCAAACTCACATTCTCAGATAGCTACATCTACCATGTCACTGACTCGCAGAGGGGTTTGGGCTGGAAGGGACCTTTGAAGGTAATCTCAGCCCCCCCCCAGCCATAGGTAGGGACCCCTCCCACCAGACCCGGTTGCTCAGAGCCCCATCCAACCTGGCCTTGAACACTTCCAGGGATGGGGCAGCCACAGCTTCTCTGGGCAGCCTGTGCCAGGGCCTCATCACCCTCATTGCAAAAAATTTCTTCCTTATTTCCAAACTAAACATACCATCTTTCAGTTTAAAACTGTTGCCCCTTGCCCTGTCACCACAGACCCCAGTAAAAAGTCTCTCTGTCTTTCTTATAAGCCCCCTTTATATCTAGAAAGGCTACATTAAGGTGCCCCCAGAGCCTTCTCTTCTCCAGGCTGAACAGCCCCAACTCAGTCTTTCTTCATGGGAGAGCTGTTCCGGCCCTCTGGCCACTGTCGTGGCCCTCCTCCGGGCCCGCTCTAGCAGCTCCTCCAGCACGAGCTGGGGGGCTCGCAGGCAATGCCCCCTGCTGCTCCCCTCGCCAGCCCTGCTCAAGCCTGGAGGGTGAGGGAGAGAACATAAGGTGCCTGCAGCTACTTCAAGGAACAGGGGATGGGACGATAAACAGCATGTGGCTCCAATGCTGCTTTGGACTCCTTCAGCCATGTGAGCACTGAAGTAATTAAAGAATAAATAAATCTGGTAAGCATTTATCTGGTGTGAGGGAAGGCAGGGTCTTTGTTTCCTTGACTCGCCCCCTGAGCATCTTTTGTGCCTTCTGGGGTAATTGTCCCCTCCTGGAGATGGGAGGCAGGAGGTTCAGCTGCTAATTTAGGTTTATTCTGCCAGTGCTCTTCTGCTAAAAGTGACTAGTTTGCTGTAATAAATCAGTGTTTTCAACAAGGATGCCATTCACTGTACAACAAGAGTCAGAAACATGATGGACCTTCAGCCAGGAGGCTAGTCCTGCGGGAAAGCCAAGGGGCAATCCCGTGTTCTTTGCCGACAGTCACCCAAACCGCGCCTGCCAGGTGTCACTTACCAGGTGACAAAATGCGCAAGGGAACGAAACAGCTGTGCGAAGCGTCTTGTGCTGCCTGTGAGTCTGTCTGTACAAACCACTATTAAGACTTAAAATTGGAATTGCCACTGGCTAAATGTGGGGATGTGTATATGTGTGTATATACATATATACACACACGGATGTATACACATATATAAATATATATAAAGCTCTTCTTAAAATATATGTTTAAAAAAACCCAAAGAGAATGCTATTCAATTTAACTGGACCAACTTACTACTTACGGTGTTATAAACCGAGTATGCTGACAGGACGTGGAAGAGCGCCTGTTGCCTGGGGAGACAGAAGGATATAAAAACACCTGAGCGTGGGGTCTCCAGCGTTGTGTGCTCACCAACGCGTACGCACAGAGAGCAAAGGCGCTGAAAACACACAGCCAACTGGTACGTATGCCTTCCGCAAGGAGCAGAAAGCACCTTGATGGGCATGGGGGATGAGACCTCTCCCTTCATGGGGGATCACCAGTGGCCCCACGGAGCGGGGCTGAACCAGCCTGCACCATCAGCAGGTCCCCCGAAGAGACACGCACGTGCCCACATGCACTATGTTCAACACATCTGCTCTTTGGGTTCGGAGTGCTGGTGGGTTTTTAATAGATTTGCAACCACCCAGGCATCGAGTGTTAGCATCCTGGGGGAAAGCGCTGCCACCATTTTGTTAGTTCCTTCCTCCCTTCCCTCCTTGCTGAAGGAGACATCACCACATAGATACGGAGTGCAGGCTTCCTCGCAGAGCGTAGGTCTGCATGGGGCAGCCAGGTGTGACGCACCCAAGTGACAAAACCCCTTTGTCAAACCTCTCCAACCCCGTCTCTGGCGGAGGCCACGCATGCCCCATCCCTCCCAGCTCCCCACAGACCCACTCCACCACCCCAGCCCTCCCAAACCAAGCCCTCTGCAACTGCAGCCATAGCACCTTGGGGGACAAGGCTCCGCGACAGGCTGATGCTTGGCTCAAGAACTGGGGCTGAACACGGTCCAGCGGGGACCTGTCCGAAGAAAGAATCAGCAGCCCAACATCTGCGGGTCATACCGTCTGCTGATGGGCTTGTGGAGCAGGCAGAGATGGCTTTGCTCTCCTGTGAGCTGCTCTAAGCCAGGGGGCTGCTGGCCACCCCAAGCCAGGGGGCTGCTGGCCACCTCGTCCAGCTCATCCCACCAGCACCAATGCCCATACAGCCAGGCAAAGCCTCCCGTACTCACTTCACTCCATAGCGATCCCGAAACATGATGTGGTTTCGGAAGGTGCGGTTAACGTCCAAATCTATCTGCTTGATTTCCGACGAGAGGCTCTTTGCTTGTTCTTTCATTTGCTGGGAGGGAGAGAGGCAGAGAAGAGTCAGACACCGTCTCAGCCCACACCTCTCCCCGCTCAGAAGGCAGTGGCAGCTCGCGAGCTGCACAGAGCTATCGCAGGGCGACTCGGGAACGCGGCTGCCTTGCAGTGAGCGACGACCTGCAGCCTGGAGGTGAATCCCTGGCTCCTTGGCTGAGCTGCTACCCCAGGGAGAAGGGGAGAGCCCCACGCTCACACGCTGCAACAGCGGCAGCTGCCAACCCGGCCTTCACCCATCTCCAATGCGGGTACCAAGTTTTCAGAATCTGAAACCTTTATGGTTAAATTCCACTCCGATTTCTTTTAATTTCTCTGCAGTACCTAGCCTGGCTGTCATAAAGCCTCGAGACCTCTGTTAGCGCTTAAGGAATGAGGCACTACCCACACGCAGACACAAGCACCAAGTCCCTGAGTTTTTCAGAGGCTCAGTCATAATAAAGTCCGATCGGTTACAACGGACTCTGTGAAGTGACCTCCAACTACTACTTCCCCTGCAGAAGAGAATCATCTTAGGTTTGAGGAGTCTCCACTAGAAAAGCGGTTCTGGAGTATTCCCTTGGACTGGTGCAAATTTTAAGGAACTGGCAGAACAGAAGCTAAACTCAAAGCCAAGAACCCCCATGTTCCTCCCATGATGGCTAATGATCTAAGGCAGAATCACACGGATAAAGGACTCGAGTCCAGTGCAAACCCCAGGAAATTCAAGCCAAAGCTAAGCCCACCTCAACCGATTGCGCCCTCAGAGTCCCAAGCTCAAGATGCTCCACAGGCGAATCCCACTGCAGCCCCATTTGTAACCCACTGTTCAGCCCTGGGCACGCAGGCAAGGACCGTTACGCTGTAGCCAAGCATCTCACCTCACAGCTGTTAGATACCACCAGTGGCCATGCAATTACCCTCCTTCTTTAATACCTCCAGGGTTAATTGTACTAATGAAATACATTTTGTGGCTGCCTTCAGGCAGCCCGAGATCCACCGGCGGGTGAGGGGCAGCAGGGATGAGTAGCAAGCCCATCTAGCCTGGAGCCCAGGGTCAGAACCCCTCCTTGCTCACGCGAGACTGAAAATAGCACTTCTGCACAGATAATCGCCTCCTCCAGCAGCTGCCATCCTATGAACGCTTGTCAGCCTGACACAAGGCTCCTCCAGGCTGCTGTTGACCTCCCACGGTGGCCACATCAGCTCTGGGGAACATCAAAACACCATTAGCTCCCAGATGTCTCCAGCACAGCCAATGCTCAGCGCAGTCGCAGCATCTCGGGAATATTAACTCCAACTTGAGAGCAGCTTTATGGAGGAGCAACAGTGCAGGGGCTGTTTTGAGTTATTGCCTGCACAAAACAAAGGAGGTTAAACGTGGTGACGGAACGGAGATCTGATGAACACCACCATTTCCCTGCTGTGAATCCTGCGCTCTCTGCATCCTCCATCTCCTTGCCCTCTACAAGGCAGGCAGACTACCTGAGACAAGATGACTATTCATATGCACTGGGTCACTTCAGTTCAAATTTCCCTGCTAAAGGGCCTCTTGGTTTCCCTGCCAAAACAACACAGAAATCTCCCAAAGACTGTAAAAACTCCTCCTTTGGGTTTTTTTTAAATCCCTGTACCTGAATAGCAGGTAGGTTGCACAGCACTTTGTCACCTCCCTGCACCCAGGAGGCTTTATCAGTTCTGCAGACGGTAAACGAGCCACCCAAGAGGGGTTGTTCTCCTTTTTCTTCCCTTGTTTAAGGAACCTGGGAGCTCACGGATGCTCTGCCGAGCTCATTAGTGCTGCGAGCCCCGCGGGCCGGTGGTGGAGTAGGGGCTGGGAGGCTGGAGGTCCTGTCCCAGAGACCTTTTACAAAGCAGGACAAAAGCCAGGATGCCTCTGCTCTGCCCCATGGCCAGCGCGTTTCTCCAGCCACCCCCTCAGCTCTCCTCGAGCCCTCTCGGTTGTGGCTATAAAACCCCAGGAAGGCAGAGCATCACACCCACGTTGAAGCCAAGGGAAGGAAGAGCATTACACCCACGTTGAAACCAAGCGTGGCACATCCCACAGTAGCCTCTGGGCTCCTGCAGCATCCGGGACAACGAGCTGCCATGGCCTTGAGGAAGAGTTGGAGACTTGCATGGAGAGGACTCGGAGGACAGCTGGGATATGATAAAGCACTGTGGAAGCAACTGGACCGGGCTTTTTAATTGCATCATTCTGCAGGCAACACAGTCACGGGGGGCAAGGTATCCTGCTTGGCTGGAAAAGTAGCTCCTCTGCCAGCCTGAGCCCAGAGGACAACATCTCTACAAGGGAGCAGTGGCTATAAAAAAAGATAGATCACCGGGCATATGCCAGCCATGCTCGAAACTCAAGGCACATGCAAAAGCCAGGCTTTTGTGCCACGGCCCGCGCCCCAAGGAGAAATGGGGTGGCCTTGGGACCAGCCCCTCCAGGACCAGCTTGGTCCCTTCTTGAAAGCAACCCCCCTCATCCAGGACCTGCACTCAGGCTCTTCGGGAGGAAATTAGGGGAGAGCGAATTACTGGCAGCAGGTGGCACCAGGGACGAGGAGGATTACCAGGAGCTCGCAGGGGGCTTGTATCCCGCAAAGCCTATTAGCCCCAAAGCTCCTGTTTATTGCAGACCCCTCTGGAGCACAGATAAACTCCTTCCGACTTTCATTTGCCGGGATTGCTGCCCTGCCTGCGCAGCACCGCTCGGGGAGGGAGCGCGAGAAGCTGCGTGCTGGGAGAGCTGCGTTATCTCTGCTTATTGCCGTGAGCCCAGCCCGCCTTCCCCAAGCCCCCGCCTGTGACTCCGTCCCAGCGGCATCCCACTATTAACGTCTACGCTTGACTAACTATAATGAGCCTTAGCATCATTCCGCTTCATAGGCCGGGATTTTTAGAAACACCTGCTGGAAGCAGCACTCAGCCTCCTGCCTCCGAAACATAACTGTCTCCGCAACAGCCCGATCCTTGGCCGGGTATGTGATGAAAGCTAAATCGTAACACAAGTTTGGAAAATAAGTTAATTATGAACCAAGAGCTTCCACACACTAAGGACAGAGGCAGCCTAAACGAGCCGAGGCGCCTGACATACAAAATAACAAAACACAGCAAGCCCTGTCTTGTTCAACGCCTGCTACAGAAGTTGCTTATTTTATACCAAGGAATCCAAGCCTGCAGCATGCAGTGCTCTGGTAGGAAGCAATGCAAGACAGGCCTTTCTCCTCTCTGCAGAGAAAATCAGTGACTTTTAACAGAAAAAAAATATTTTTAATAGTAATTTTTAATAGAAACTTTCAAGAGAGTTATAAAAAGATTGAAGATGGGAGATAAAAGAGGCCACTTCAATCCAAGCTCTTCCAATGCTGCCAGTCAACTTCCAGCTGCAGATCTAAGTTGTAAGCCGGGACCCCGTGCTCAGGAATCCTCCCCCAAGCTAGCAAGACCTGCCCTCACTCCACTCTTAATTGGGTTTCTTGACTAAACGACCCATTGTCAGCCAGTTTAAGGCTTCTGACCTTGCTGTGCATTTCAAAATGCCCCAAGTGCAACTTCCAAGCACAGGGAGAGGCTCGGGGTACCCCCATCCAGCACCTACCCGCTTCAGGGTACTCACGGCTACGCCACATCGCTCCAGGGAGCTCGGGGAACCGCAAGCGGCACCTTTGCTAAGCTTCCCCTCCCTCTCCCCTGCATCCTTCCCTAAGGACGCAGTACCACCACCAGCATCTTTGCCGGTGGCTTCCAGCAGAGTGAATGGGAGCAGCGCATTAGGGAAAGCGGCTGGGCAACGTGCTATAGGCCCCAGCCTAATACACACGTCCGGCCAAAGCGGTAGGCCCTGTGCATCTTCAGTCCTCGCTAATTTTAAGCCTTTCCTTCCCAGAGGTCACAGCAGTTGATGGATGGGCTCAGGCCCCACCACCAGCACATGTCGTAGGGCGCTCAGCACCCCACGACCCTGCGAGGGAGGATGCAAGGGCTGGGTGTCCCCCCTGCCCCTTAAAGCATCCCTGTAGGAACCCTCATTTCCCTCCTGCCCACGTGAGTAGAGATGGAGACACCTGCGTCCACCACGGGTCTGACTTGCCCCAACCGGTGAAGCCCCACCAACCCAGCCTCCCCATCACCTTGATCCCACCAGGAAGAGCCCGTACCTCATATTTTCCTTCATTCTCCTTCTTCATCTTCTCGACGTCCAGCAGAAGTGACCAGACCTGGCCTCGCACCTGAAGTGGGATCCCTTTGTACACTCGCCGGCACATCTGTGGGGAGGGAAATGCAAGGTTAGCTGGTCCCGCTGGTGGCAGAACAGTTCCACGGTTTGCTGCTGCAGACCACCAGCCACCTGAGCGGACGCCCTGACCGATCACTTCCTCTGCCTGCGCTGGCACAGAGAGGGCAACTCCAATCTGAAGGATGTGCTGAGCACCTGCATCTAGCAAAGACACCTACTCAGTCTAAATCAAGCCACATTTCCTTCTTTTAACCTTACTGGAAGAGCTGGACACAGACCGTCCTCTTTATATGTGGAAACATCTCAGGTGCTTCACAACAGTCATGTTCCATGCACACCAGCCTGCCCCTGGACTCCCCGCCAAGGACCAGACGCAGCACCTTGGCTTTGAAGCCTTTGATCTGACCTGGCATGGCTGTTCTCACCTGGATCCGCGGGGACTGGGAGAAAAATACATTTCCTCTTGGAGAGGAGAGCCCTTACCGTAAGTGCCACAAGGACGTGTCCGCAGCCACTCTCATGGCTTGACAAGCGGCAAAGGAGACTGTGGGCTACAGCAAGGGCTCTCCCCTGAATGTGCAGGGCACTCCTCAGGCAAGGAGGAGGATTGGGGACAAACATGCATGTGTTCCACACATTCACCTCATCTCGCAGATGCTGCTTCCCTTTCTTCTTGTCATAAAGCCCTCTCTCCCTAAAAAGACCATTACATTTCAATGGAAAGCAGAAAAAAGCTTTTGTTCCATCCTTGACTTCTCCCATTAAAAGAAAAAAAAAAAAAAGCCTCATTTCTGGATATTTTCCACCCTTTCATTCATCCCACCTGTGAAGAGCCTTGCAGCTGCACCACAAAGCCAACCGCGGCACTCCTCCCGGTTCCTGAGAACCCTGGGGAATGCTGAAGGACCTGCCACACATGCCCGTGCTCCAGCCGTGGAGGGGATTTATGTTGTGACATGACAGTCCCCTGGGACTGGGCAATTCCTTGGGAGGGGACAGAGGTGCCGGATTCCCGGTCACGGGAATAAGCTCAGGGCTGAGCAGGGCAGTGCCCAACCAGGCAACCAGCTGGAGATACTGGGATTGCCTGGTACAAATGCATCCGACCTCCTTCAAAATCTCTCTTCTCTTTCCGTAGGGTGTTTCGCTTCACGGGTTTCAGGCTGATGCAAGAGAAGGGCTGTAATTCACAGGGAAGCATCAAGATCCCAGCAGAAGCTTTCCTGGATGTGTTCATGCCGTGTTGCTTTTGCATCTCTTACACCAAGCTGAACATCTGCTCCTTTTACATTTCCTTTCTGATCCATCTTCAGCTTTTTCACTTCTAGCTTGACATTTTAACACCAGCCTACGCACAAGGTTTAAAGGCCAAAACCAGGGCAAGGGGTTGTCAGCCCACCTGGGCTCGCAGCCTCTGAGAGCACAGACCCGTGCTCCTCTTTTTGATACTGTCTGCACGGCAGCACGTGCCTACCGAGTGCTAAATGCAGCCACAATGGCTCTTGTCCCAAAGAGCTAATATGAGACGAGGCAGGAGGTGGGGTTCAAGCAGATAGGCTAGGGGACAGCAAAGGAATAACACCACTATCCCAGTCAAAATAAGTATATAAAATAGCAATGTAATAAATGCCAAGACCATCATGTAGTTCTAGGGGAGCTAGATGTGAGTTAGAACAATCTTACCCCACATTATGGTAAATATTTCAGTATTTCTGCTTAGACAGAAAGTGTCAATGTAATGTATCCCGGTCCTGCCAGCGTAATGGACATTCAACATTTAAAACCATATTCTCAGCACTTGCCAAATGCCTGTCCTGCCCCAGGCATTGCTTAGGTGCAGCAGTGAAGGTGCAGTGCGTAGCCAGGACCATACCCTACCAAAATCCTTTGCAAGATCCTGCCCTCCCCTCTGCACGCTCCAAGTAAGAGCTGCTCCCTAGAAAGCATCTCACTACCAAGACGTGCCCACGGAAGGTCACCACCCTATGCAACAGCATCTCGCATTTTAAGTGAGACATCTCTAATTCAGTGTTTGCACACCCAGGGGAACCACTCCTGCGCGTCCAAGCTCACATGAGGCTGCGTTTCTGGAGGACAGCAAACGGTCATGCCTTGATGGACAGCTTCAGCCCCACGGCTGAAAGACCAAGGAGACGAACAAGAGATTCCCATTCCCCGAGAATCATTAAATCTGGATGAAAGAAGAGCAATGCATCAGGAAACACAAAGCAACAGGGTTAGAGGAACCGCGTCCCTGAAGTGGTACTGGTAAGGCACCTCCAAAGGTCTGGGTCCTGCAAGCACTCGTCACTTCATGAAGCAAACGCTGAGACGGGATCAAGAAACTGGAGTACGTACCAGTTCAGATAAAATCACCAATTCAGAAAAAAATATTTCTTTCCAATGGATTAGGAGAAGCTGACTGACAGCTGCCAAGGTAGAAGATGATTCTCGGCTAAATGGGAAGAAAAGAATTTTGTTTTGAATTCCTGGAGCTGGCATCGTGGTACTTTAATGAATGCAACCCTCACTGGCATATAGTAAATGTCTCTAATGATTTTCTCCGCATGAGAGTGTGTGGCAGCAACAGGGGAGTTACAAAACATGCTGAGATGGAACTGAACTGAAATACCTCCCTGTTATTTATCCAGGGGCTTTCCTCCTCCCACCGCCTCCAGACATGAAAGTGATAAAACCTCAGAGCTGTGAGTCACGCGGAGGAAAAGTGAGCAATTTTCCCTTGTCGTGAAACTTGAAGGAAAACAGGGAAGTTATCATTAAAAGCCGGATGAACTGACAGAGGGAAGGCAGCAGGCAATGGCAACTCCTGCTCCACGTGAGAAGAAAAAACAACCCTTAAGGTCACCATCTTCTGTCTCGTTATAAACCGCTCAGCCCGTACAAACGGGAAGAGCGCGCCTAGAGCATGCCCCGTGCAGACCGACAGGCAGAGCAACGCACGGCAGGAAGAACAGACGTCATCTCGCTTCACAAATGGAGATGCTGGTGGTCGACGTGATGGCTGATGGTGCTGTGTAGAAAGGCCGCGTCAGAGCCAACTGAATCCACAGTGCTCAAAACTTGCTGTGGGTTTTGCCATAGGATCATCTTCCCGCTCTAGGCTTTAACGCACAAAGCTCGTGACACAGAGGCCAGCATCACTGCATCCCCATCTCTCCCCTCCCCATCTACCTTCTTTCCAGGAGATGGGGAAGCCTATAGAAGTCCAGACCTGAGCTCCATCTTCCCGCGTCAGAGATCTCCTCCGAGAAGTACACAACCAAGTGCTCCAGGTCTTTAATTAGAGGGGTGGAGTCACCGCCTTTAAACACAGCACTTCTTGCAGTAGTCAAGACACTGAAGCTAAAGAGGGCTTGGGAGGGGTGGGTTGGTTTTTTAATGCGGAATGCACCCATTTCAGCCCACTTTCACATTTTGGAGCCTGTCACTGTTAGCTTCTCAGCCGTGTGCCCGGTCCACTAGGAAGAGCCTGCAGGAATAGTGTCCAAATTTGGGGTATGCATGGCAATTTGTCTTTCAAGCCTCTCCAGATACCCACTGTACATCTCTAACACCCTGAAGTGGGGGGCAGCCTCCCTTCCTTAGCCTTTAGGGTTCAAAGAGTGATCCTTCTGGAGAGGAAGGACTCCTTCCCTTCCTCCAGCAGTGCCGTGCTACGGGAGCTGAGCTGTGAAAATCTCCACCTGGAGCAGTGCGTGGAGCCTCCACCACCACCACCCTGGAGAAGGGGACTTCTCTTTCGCATCATGAAGCTGAGCAATTGGTGATGAGACACTTGGCAGCCTGGACTTTGCTGTTGTCCTGGTTTTCTTTCCGTATGGGTAACGCTTGCTCCCAAGTCAGCCGTCGTCCCTGCAGCTGGAGCCTTGGCTATACCAGAGGATGTGCCTGCAGGTCTGTGGGGGCTTTAGCAGCAAAGCAGGGGCAAGTTTAAATCCTAAAGTTGATGTGTTGTGGGTGAGCATTTACATTTATTACCAGGACCACCTTCAGGGGAGAGGAAAATGCTACCTGCCTTTCCAAAAGGGCAAAAACCAGCAGCAGAAGTCACCCCGCAGCTCCCAGGCGCCACCTTCTTTCTTTCCCTTGGCACCTGTGGGCAGGAGACCCGGCTTCAGCCGACCCTGCCGGGGCAAACATCTGCTGGCTCTCCCCAGCGTTTGCAGATTATTCGCTCTTGGGGGCCTGTGTCAGTCCATACAGAGCCTCGATTCATCCCAAACCGCTTTGCTGGCATGCACTGGGTTAAGCGCCCTGCACTCCCGTGACCTCAGCAGAGACGAGGCTGCCCTGTGCACAAAGCCAGGCTGTGCCTAAAAACCAGACATCTCCGGCCAAAGACATCCCTCTCTAAAGGTCCCGTCCCACAATGGCCAGTAGCAAGAAGCAGCTGGCAGATGACGCAGAGCCCGTCTCCTCTTCCTAGAGCCAATACTTGTGCCTGAAAACCACTTATTTCAAGGTTATGATGAACAAAATCCTGCTACTGGAGTGCAGGCAGCACAGCTGCTTTCTTCTCTGCAAAACTGTGCTGCCTTAACTTTGTATACTCTTACACGGCACCAACCATTTCCTAACCTCCCCGAGCAGAGTCAGGTTGAGATTTAAACTTGGGTTTAAAACAGGAGTGAAGAGGACACAGGCCACCTGAGCCTCCCTGTGCTGAACCCCGAACGACACAATGCAGCGACTTCTTTGCAGGTTTGATGTACCTAAAGTCCGCAAAGCAGCGTGGTCCTTGCCTGGATACCTTTGCTTGGTTGGTTTTGTACCCTTTCCCTTGTGGGAGCGTAGCCAGGAAAGGGTACCACTGCATCAGTCCGATCCCATCCATGCAAGGAATTATGGTGGTGTCACTTTTTGCTCATTTTGCTACTGAAATTAAATCAGATCACCAAGAAATGTGTCTAGAACAGAGATGGAGACAGATCTGATGCGGTGATGAGCACGAGGAACCCCAGGGCATCACTGTAATTAAGACAATCCTATTTGTTGCTCACCCTGAAACAGGTTATGCCAGGAATGAGTTTGGGCATAGCTGGGCCATCCTGGGCGAGGGACTGTAAGAGGCTGTAAACCCTCTGAAAGGTTTTTTTTCAGCCTTATTTCCTATAACCTGCGACAGCCACAACACCCAGACTGCGACTAGCAGCATGCAGGGATGCACGCTGGCAGCAGGCTGGGGAACGGAAAGCAAAACCTGCCGGTCGTGGGTGATGGCTCATGCTGGGGGTCTGAAAAAGCTGCTTCCTTGCCCGCTGACAGGCAGTTGCTTCGGGGCCAGTGCCCTGGACAGGTACGCAACCTCCCTCCTCCTGCTGACATTTCACGATACAGAACAGAAGCCAAGACAAAAACCCAAGCCCCAATCGGGTACTAAGATGCTACAAAACACAATAACTTGCTTGATAAGCCGAGAGTCCCTCTTCAAGCACTCGATATGGTCAGCTGTCTGCCAGCTCCAGCACATGAACTGGGACTTGAAAGGTTGGCCCGAAGTCCAGAATTCCAGCCTGGGAAATAAGACAGGTTTCTGTATCACTCCAGCAGAGCCAAAGTCAGGGCAGCTTCCCTGTGAAACTGCCTGGGGTTCCTGCAACTAGATTTTTTTCCTCTAATAACATGCAGTCTATCAAAATGAACACCGAAAGGAAGGCTCCTTTCTTCGTGAAGAGGTTTTTTTCAAAGATGACATCCTAGTCTTTATTAAAACACATGGAGCTGCTGTCTTGTGACACACGAGCTTCCATCACATCAGCGAAGAGCTGAAAACAAACCTGAAGGAAATGTGCAATGCAGATGTGACAGTCTGAGTGCTCAGAGAGGGAACAAAACCAATCTATTCCGCTTTAGAAAAATCAGATCAAGGGCTTGTCACGTTTACTTTACCTAGAAAGAACCCATAACCAGCTGAAGGGCATGACGGAGATCCCAGCATAAGGCCCTTGAAACGCCACGTCTGAGCTGTGTCCAGCTGCGGCAGCAGGAACCGCCGAGCAGCTTCCACGCTTCCGACACGAGAGCGTGGGGCTGCACATTCTGGTGAAGGATACAACCTAATTCTGTTACAGCGGGGTGCTAGGCTGGACGAGACAGAAACCAAAGCTCCTGTCTACTTCTGGGGGTCACCAGACGGCTCCTTCCCCGGTTGGGGCCAAGCACGGCTCCTCTGCTAGCTAGGAGGGGGGATGGCCATTTCCAGTCCCCCAGCACAGGGACAATGCCACGTCTGTGCCCAAGAGTCATCAACTATTCATAAGCTGTTAGAAATAACATCATTTATTCCATTACAAGAGCTCTGTGATTTTCTGACCCTCAACACCCGCTTGCTGGTCTAGGCCCTGGCCGCTCAGCGGACGTGAGCGACGTCGGCTGCGGCATGCTTAATGTACCCACTAATTATCGGGGTAAATCTGAAAGACAGGTGGGGATTGCTACCGCCCCACACCCCCTCACCCCAGGCCCTGTCTGTCCCCACCAGCTGAGCCAGGGAAGCCCAGGCGTGCTAAAACCACTCATCGTTACCCAACCCAAACATCCTCCAGGACCTGAAGGAATTCCCCGCACTCTGCTGGAATTTGGTGCTCTACCCACAAGGCCACTAACCAATTAGTGCTAACTTCTAATTAGAAAAACCAAAGCCACGGGAGAGCCTCCGTTTTTGCCCACGGAGCAGCACTGATGAACAAATTAAATAGAACCACCCTGAAGTGAACACAAGGATTATAAAACCCCAAGCCCATCTCCAGCCCATCCCCGCTGTAACAAAGATTTTTTTTGGTTTTTTCCCTTAAAAGGAGGAGGTTTTTGGCTGGGTGAACCTGATGTCATGCTGGATGCCTGGGTGGGGTGGGGGGGGAGGGGTGCTCCGCTTGGTGCCCCCCTGCAGCTATGCAGGTATCCTCTGCACAGCATTTTAACTGAGGCCAAGTCTCTCCCGATGATTCTCAGCAAGAGCTAGAGGCGGTAGCCAAGCACCCTGTTCCTCCTGCCAAATGATAAGGTGTCAGAGGCCGTGGCAACAAGGTGCCACTGGGCTCCAGCCCTTTCCTGCGCAGAGTGCCCAAGCAGAGCAGGTCAACCCACCCAGCTCCTGTCATTAGGTCCACGAAGTTTTTTTATTTCAAGAGGTTTATAACAGGAACATATCGCAAATATTATTTATTAAAAACAACTCAGTTTTGCAGTGGCATTTGGTGCAGAGTTTATTTTGAACACCAAAGCCAAGACAAAAGGTTGGTGTCTCCATCCTTAATTTCCAGAGAGGTGCACACCATCTAACACCTAAGGGCCTTCTCACAGGCACAGCTAGGAGCAAAATACAAATCTAGGTGATGTCCTAGGCAAGTAATTCCCCCTCCAGGGAGAATTACGAGGAACATCAGCTGGACTGTATCAGCCACGTCTCCCACGCCATTCCCAGGTGGCAGAGCCACAGAAGCGACCTCCGGCATGCAACTCCCCCTGCTCTCAGGACAGGGACCCAGCCGGGCACACGGACATCTCTGCTGCGCTCCTGAACTGCAGACGTGCCAGCACCATTTAGGAAACCACTTTTTAAAAATGTACTAGTCAGAACAGGACTTTTCCCTCGACTGGCAACCCAGCAACTTCAAGGAAAGATCTAAAATATTAAGGATTAACGGGTAGAATTAGGCAATATTTTCCAGAGATCTCTGGTCTCCCTATCATTCAAAAGCCTGACTCACTGGAAGGATGCGCTGTTCCCGTCCCGCAGGACTCGTGCTCTTTCTTTTCCTCCTTACCTTGTCACTGTTCCTGTATTTGCCCCATTTCTTCAGCATCTTTAGCCACTTGTCCACACGTTCGATTTCCTGCTGTTTTTGCTGATGTGAGGGGAGAGAAGACAAATTTAAGAAAAAAAGCCCCAGACGATATCTCTTGAAAACACAAAACTTCATTCTCTTTAGGTTTAAACTTCTATGCAAAGACTTTGCGTCGGGGATGAGAATAATCCAGAGGTGCTTGCAGGAACTGGTAATTTCAACCCATAGTAATTGAAACAGCATTGGTAAAAATGACGAGACACACAGGCTTAACACAGAGAAAGCATTTCCGAGGGGACTATTCCTTGACAACAAAGATTTCTGCAGGTTCCACTAGCTTCGAATTGTATCACTGTATCACGTCAGCAGAAATCAGAGTCAGCAGGATCTTAACAGAGGACACAGTCCCAGCTCAGGGGAGATAAGGATGGAGATGACAGTTACCTACAACCTCCACCACTTTCTCCTAGATGTGCAAACCCCTTTTCAAGCTACAGCCACGGAGCAGTATGCCGAAACAGATTGAAAAGCCCCAAACTGCTTTAAAAGGTGCGATTTCAGTGCAGCGTGGAGGAGGGGAGATGCCTGACCCAGCAAAACAAAAGCTCTAACAGCCAGGCACCACGTAGGTGCGACCAGCCGTGAGCAGTGGGTGCTGGCTGCCTGCTTCACTCTCACATTTGTTTCCTCAAAAGCCATCCCCTCCCCAGCCGGTGTGATAAGGATCCGATACCCACAACAACAGAGCTGGCAGCTCTCACCTTCTCCTCCAAGGCCGTGCGGGTCGGCAGCTCCTGCTCGCTGGAAAAGCAAGGGGTCACCAGTTACTCCATGGTCAAGAAAGGGTGCAGAGGAGCACAGGGTGCTACAGCTCGGGGACCACCTCGGGCACCTGAGGAGATATGGCTCGGGGGGGTGTGTGTGTATGTGTGTGTGCCTTTCCTACAGCTGCCCTTGATGAGGAAGATGCAGAGGAAGCACCAGTCAAACCCCCACCACCCCAGGGGGTAATCAAGCACCAGACATCGCCAGAAATCCTGGGCATAAAGCTCCTCTGGTCCCTTCAATACACACATGATTAAAGGAGGGTGGTGGGGTGGGGCGATTTCAGTATAGCAATTGCTTCAAACCCCCCTCCTGCACACAAAACACCTACTCTTATAACTTTTTGTTGGGATATAGTTCTTTTAAGCATTCCCCCCAGGCACAGGGTGTGCATCGAATTCATCTGCGCCTCACTTAGGACGGGGATTTCCTAAGGGAACCGAGAACGATCAGATACCTTGTTTCATCTCTTCCTATACCTCCCTGAATCATCAGGTGCAAGCGCAAGAGCCTCTCCCTCTGTGACACACCGTGGGCCTCTGCAGAGGCACAGGAGAACCAGCCTGCACCTTCTGACACCGGGCTGGTGCTGGGAAATCATTTCTGAGCCTTGCCTTGCAGCAGATTCAAAGCTCCCGAGGGCCCGGACCCGTGTGGCCGAGGGAGGAGGCACACCTGGCCTCTCCCCTGCGTTTGGGACTGATCGAGCCAAGCCCCAGAGCAGCTTGCAGGAAAGATGCTGGGTCTGCCATGCGAGGTGCAGACGGATGGTCCGCGCAGACCTGTTAGAAAGGACAGGGGAGGGCAGGAGGACTTACTGCAGGAATCCAAACCGGTCTGTAACTTTATACAGCGTGAAATCAGCATCTTCCCACAGGTCAATCTGAGCTCCTTCCTGCCTGCCCTAAGAGCAGAAAGGACACTGGTGAGCCGGGCCAGCATCGGGAATGCCCACACCCCGCCCCAGTGCCTGCATCCCTCCCTCCCCGCACACTAGAAGGCATAGAGCCAGGAGACCACAACCTGCTCTGAAGAGACAAATACAAGGCAGGCAAGAGGAAAGGGCGCAAGTTCAGCCTATCCAGAGTCCCTGGTGGGCCTCTGCTATGGGCTGGGAAGGGCTGTACATCAGAGAAGCCCGTGCTGCCGGGCATAAGCCACCCTGGTGTTAAGGGAGCACTGAAGCACTAGAAGCCCAGGAGCTTTTGGTACCCGTGCTGAGCCTACACGGGATCCCTGGGGATACGGTGAGAGGGGACGTGCAGGCGGAAAAGCCAGGGAAAGCCGGCACAAAGCCTGATGGCATGAGGGTTACTGGGTGATGCTTGCAGGGAGGCAAAAGTTCTTATTTGAAGTATTCCTAATTGATTAAATAGCTTCAGCCTTAGCCGGCATGTCCGGGAGAAACATGAGGTTGGTACCTTCTCATACTTGGCAACGATCTCCGCTTTTTCCTGGGCTATTAAAGAATCTATATCTTTCTTCATGTCAGAAGCTGTAAGGCAAAAAAAAAGAAGAGAGGGAAGAAGGAGATAAGTAAATGTTTACACAGCATAGGAAAATGCTAATAGAAAAAGTCTTTGCCGACAACTTTAGCCTCCAGCCGTATCCCATAGCTAAAATTAGGCGGAGGTTGAAAAGCCCCCGTATAAAGCCTGCGTGGAGCCCGCCTGCACGCAGCAGGACTGCCAGCTCCCCGCTCGCTGCACGGGGACACAACTGAATTCGAGCAAGGGGGAGTCTCATCTGCTGGAAGACAAGATGGGGAACCCTTGCTCTTAGGCACACACATGCCTGTACAAAAGGCATAGTGCTTTTAAATCGCGACCCGCCAACCAGCCACAGAGCCCGTGCATTGCACAGGTGGCGTGCCAGCTGGGCCCCGCACAGCATTCGTGTGGATGACAGCAAACCACTCTTGCCCGCAGCTACGGATGTGCAGCCGTGAGATGTTCCGTAGGGGCATCCAAAGGCAGATTTAACATCAAAGGAGAAACTAAGAGGAGAAGTGTGCAGGCAACAAGCAAGTTCGCCTCAGCACTATTACCTTCTATACACACCCCCAAAAGAAAACCAACACAGCAGCCACAGAGTCCCCATCTACTCTAAGATGGACCAGTCTTGGTCTAAACAAGACCCAGCCTAGCTCCCTGAGGTCGGTGCCCACTGCTCCACTTCATCACATACACATACGTACGAGCAAGATAACTTCCCACGTCAAACGCAACTTGAGCGTTGTCTTGTACAAAAAGGAGCATCCTCCCTGGCAAGCCATAACTAGTTTCTCGCTGTTCAGGAAAAGGTTAATCTAACACACTGAGGAGAAAACATGGGCAGATAAGATCCCCAGGGAACCGCAGTCCCCGGACGGCTGCAAGGAAGATGGCAGAGGGAAGGCCTACCAAGTCCTCGTCCCCTGAAACCCCATGGAGCTGCGACCAGCCCACTTCAGACCACACAACAGCTACAGCACCACCTAATGCCGGGCTACTGCAAGCCACGTTACCCAAACCTTCGGGCTATGGGAGCACTTTCTTTTTTTTTTAATTTTTTATTTAAAGCTTTTAAAAATAGTTTTAAGTTTTTCCTACACCTCTGCTATGAATTATAAACTCTACTCGGTGCAGACAGGAGAAGCCCTGGGAAATCATGCTGTGTTATCACCTACACATCTCTGCACTTCAGAGTCCTGCTGACTCGCCAGAGGTCCCAGATAGGTACTACACATTTCAAGAACAGCAAGGTAAAATAATTTTAGTCCACAGTTGCAAATGGCTTAGTGTTTGGAAAAGTTTTTGAACACTTAAGAGTATAACAAGCTATTCTAAGAGGCTTTATAGAGGCAGACTGCATTTTGCCTGTTCTAAGGTGGTTTTGCCTGCTGTAAAAAGATACAGCAGGATTGGGAAAAAACCTGTTAAGAGCCACCACAGCCTTAATATTTTCCCCACTGTCACATTACCAATGATCCAGTGATTTACCCAGAATGTCTGAAAGCTAAACAACTTCAATAATACAGCCCAGAGGTTTCTTGTAGGGTTCCCTGGAGCATCTGGGATCCCCCTAGCAGAACACACTTGAAGGCCTCCCACAAGAAACTACGAAATTTTGAAAAGCCTTTTGAGAATAAAAAATAGCACGTTGACTCCTGTGTGGCATCTAAAGCTGGAAAGTAAATCCCAGGTTGCTGTGCTCTGGTCATTTCCCAAAGCGCTGGTGACCACCTCCTTGCAGAGAAGAGGAGCATTGCTACCCACCGATAAAACACTGAGCAATAGCTGCACAAGAACAAGTTTCCTCCAAGCTGCCACCGCAGCTCTCTGATGGACACCAGGAGCCACCCTGACCTCCCTTCGGGAGGAACCCGAAGGGTTCTTGTCGTGGGACACGCTACCCCAGCTTCTGGCTGAAGCTGCATCTTGGCCAGCCACCACGCAGCTGGCTGTGGCAGCGCTTGGCACCGGATGAGCCAGACCAGCCAAAGGCATTGAGATGATTTGAAGAACACGATTTTTTTCTCAAGGGGGAAAAAAAAAAAAAAGAAAGAAAAAAGAGCAACAAAAAATAAAGTAAAACAAAATAAAAATGGGGGAGATACGATGAGCAAAAGTGTCATCGCTCTCCAAGGCTCTGCCTACTTTTCTGCACCTTCAGACATCTGTAAGTGATTATTTGTCTCATCTTACCAACTCCTTAATGCAACCTGCTCGCTGCCACCATGTCTTTCAGGCACGGATGCAGATGGCAGGGAGATCCACCTTTCCCTAACTCTTCGTTTCGAAAGCAGCCATCGCTCCCAGTTGCCAGCGCTGTGATAGAAATATTAAACCACGCGCAATAATCAGGGCTCCCAGGGCAGCTCTTCTCTGGCACGTTGTCAGCCAACACCACGGGCATTTCACTGCTTTACACTCGTCTATACACACACTGGAAAAAAGCAAACTCTTCAAATTCACGGCAGGAATGGGTTTATCTTTCCCTGTTATTCACTCTACAATCAAAACAGACCCAGGATAGAAACATTAAAGTATATTTTGTTCTCTTATTTTTCCAAGCTGCAGCTCTTACTTCAAACATTCCCATGAATTTTGCTCAATGCATGTTAATTGCAGCTTCATTTTTCAAAGTAGCAAGCTCTGAGTAACTGCCTCGCACTGGCATCTAATATTTCTGCATCTTCTCCTTCTCACATCTTTCTTCTGCGAAGTTTAACTCAATGGCAAATTCACTCCCTCACTTCTAACATTGTTTTTTGGTTGTTATGGGGCAAAAGAATTCAAATGAGGTCCTTTACACGCTGCTAAAAATACAAATATTCTGCAGACTGGAGGGAAAAATTAACTGTATGTCAAATTAAATAGACAACTTTTCAAGACGTTTATGAAGTGGAAATTATTCTGAACATCCCTGACCACATTCTGTAATACAGTAACCAGAGGAAGAGCGACTCGGTAACAAGGGAGGGTTTACACGGCAGAAGACAGCAGCAAGACCACATGAATTTTGGCATCGGCCTCTGCGAAAGCCTCTCTGCAGCCAGAAATGCCAGACTGGTGCAAAGGAGCCAGTTTTGCATCTCATGCCTGGAATGGACACACTGTTTTTCTCCTTCTACTCGAACAGCGCAGAAGTCGATATTCAGGAGAAAACGTAAAAGCAGAGAAAAGGGCTGATGGCGGGGGAAGGCGGCAAGTGGTCGCAAGTGGCAAGTTGCCCAGCAAGTGGCCTCGGCGGCTGACGGCAACACTGCTGCTTTCTGGGGTAACAGGCAGCGCTGGGCTTGCCCAGGTGATCTTCGAAGTACTCCGGAGAGGGAACCGAATACAGCTTAGCCCTGTAACAGCCTATGCGGAATACAGGTATTAAATATATGGTATTTTTATTATTTAATTCTGTGCATACTCGAACTCCAGGGTGGTTTGACACCATGCAGTTATATTATAGCAGTTGCTTGAGTGAAAAGACACCTTGTGTATATGAAAACAACTGAGACATTTTCTGGAGAGTTTGACAAAACACATCGTTCTGCCCTGATATAAATAGGCTACCTATAAATAGGTGCAGCCTGTACCTGCCGCTTCTCCACATACCCATATAAGACTGAAGACTTTTTTTTTTTTTTTGAATACACCACTCAGATGACTTTCTCAAGCCAGCCACCCAATTTTCTCCTGTGAGTACTGTATGTTCCCAGCAAACACACAGGGTGAAGCAGCTATGAACAGGAACGGTAAGAAAATGTGAACAATGTGAAAATGGTATTAGATAAATTTACTAGGATATAAGCAACAGAAAGCCCCAAGCCATGCAAACTTCAATTCAACTGGGAAACAAAATTACCAACTAGATCCTTCCACAAAAGAATGAGTTGAAAAAACCCACAATCTGACATTTTACGTAAAACGTGCAGCTTCTAGTTTACAATTTAAGGAAGTAAAAATTAATCCCAGCAACAGTAAGCCTGAAGAGGCTTAATGAAAATACATGTTACTGCCTCCCCGCATTGAACACTGTCTA